>WURT03466659.1:0-11260 GCA_009936505.3 Holothuria glaberrima | reverse complement strand
CACTCCAGGATCAATGGCTTCCTGAGATTGATGTCTCTCTTTCTCTGTTTTGTCTTCACACTAGACAAGTTTGCTTTCAATAACTACATGTGTGATGAGGGGGAGGGGGGACACTGTGAAATGATCACAGTCCAGGACAAGC
Organism: Holothuria glaberrima; assembly: GCA_009936505.3. NCBI lineage: Eukaryota > Metazoa > Echinodermata > Holothuroidea > Aspidochirotida > Holothuriidae > Holothuria > Holothuria glaberrima. The sequence goes on along the minus strand of WURT03466659.1, from coordinate 11,118 downwards.
TTGAATGTGCAAGGATGGAGAGGTTGTTTTATCTTAGTGTGCTACTTAACGTGCCATGCCAAAATAGCCACGCTGCAGCTCCCTCAGCAAAGCTGAAGCCATGTTTTGCTATCATACCATCAAAATAGCAGTATCAACTTAATACTTCTATTGTGATGTGTTTAGCAACAAAGAATAGCTGAGGCAGCTGCAGCTTAGCTGAGGCAGCAGCAGCCATGCTTTGTTACTGCAATCATCATAATAGCAGTATGAACTTACTTGTGCATTTGATATGTTAAGTATTTAAGCATGGCTGAGGCAGCTGCAGCCTACCGTCTGACATGTTGCATATCTTTTAGTTTAGGAAGCCAGATTCTGGCCTGGTATAATAGCATTCAAACTGTACTGGCATTATCTTACACTTCTGTGTTTCAAGCCTCAGATAACATAAACCAGCCATTTTTCCCATTTCACTAAAATACAAGTGAAACTACAGGTAATGGCACATAAGAATAAATGTACATGCCAAAAGAAAGTGAACTACTTCAAGGAAATGCATGAAGAAAAAAAAAAAAAAACCTTTTGAACAAATGATTAACAGAGATGAAGCCTGCTGAATTCAAGACTGAATAAATAATGAAAAACCCACTATTTCTTGAAAAAATACTTTTCAAAAGAAACAGATTTACACCTACAATTTAACAATAACTATCAGTACTTTCACAGAATCATAGCACCTTATTAAATTTTTATTTTTGTCACAGCTGCAATAAATCTACATTTCATTGAGCTTTGCCTTGTACATTTCATGCACACTGATCAAGAATTCACAAGATCAATGACTCCCAACTTATCAGCAAATGGTATTTGCTATTTTGAGATACCTCTCCTTGACAGATAAATGGGAATTCTTTCAGAATTGCCTCCATCTTCGTAAGCGATGTCCTTTGCGATTGCACAAACGATATCCGCGTCATCTGATACATCCCATCTTGAGAAAGTCCTCACAGTGAGAGTATTTGACTACAAGCATTCAGAGATCCTCAAAGAATGTAACTCTAGCTTTAGTTGTACCAGACGTGATCTGTGAAGGAGATTAAAATATCCATCTTGCACCTCAAGGCTCAAAGCAACTGATGATAAAGTGTGCAAATACTAATGAGATATTCTTAGATAAAACACAACAAGGAAGCCAATAGGCTTAGTGATTCCTTGTCTCTGGAATACAGTACAAAAATAGTACAGCAGTTTCAAATTGGCAGTTGCATTATGGAGTTTTAAAATTGCTGTGTTGACAACTATGAGCAGAATGAAAGATCTAGGGACAGAGATCAAACAGATTGATATCATGATGGCATGTGTCAGATTCACCAAGGTTACTGTACCAAGTTCCTAAGTGAGATGTGAGAGTGAAATGACCTTTGACCTCCATTATAACATTATGGATCATCTACATGACACTGCCAATTCACACACCAAGTATAAGGTATTTCATTGTAATAGCCTTCTTGAGATATTGTGTTTAGTCCTTTTCAAGCTTTTCTCCACCACAAAACCAGAATGCAAAAATGCAGTTTTGTGTTCATATTTAACCTTGGGAATTCTTGGAAACTTTTGCTTTTTGACCGCTGGTGACCTAAGATAACCTCTGACCTCCACCATAAACAAAAGGGTCCTTCCCATCACAAGGTATCCACATACCAAGTATGAACTCTTTCCAAGCTTTTTCTACCTTGAAATATCATGCTAACAAAGTTTTCAAAGTTTGAAACCCAGTGACCCCAGATAACCTTTGACCTCCACCAAAAACAACAGGGTTCTTCCTTACTCCATAACACACCTACGCGGATACATAGGGACTACTACTTCTGAAATTTATCCAAGCTTTCTCTCTTGAGATACCTTGTTATCAGGGTTTTCAGAGTTTGATCTGGGTGACCCCAGATGACCTTTGACCTCCACCAAAGGCAATAGGATTCTTCCTCTTAACATAATGCATCTACACGCTACGTTTGAAATTTATCCAAGCTTACTGTCTTGAGATATCGTGTTAACAAGGTTTTCAGAGTTTGACCCCCTGGTGACCTTTGAACTCCATTAAAAACAATAGGCTTCTTCCTCTCAATATGGGGCATCTATGTACCAAGTTTAAGAACTGTCAGTCTCCCTTCTTCAGATATTGTGCTAACAAGCTAAGTGTCACGAACACATGCACACGCACACACATACCAACACACAGTGTTTTAACATCAATATATATACGGTAGCAAAATTTCATTTGCTGATAGGGACAAAAATTACTTGGTTTGAGTTTTTATTCCCTGAAACAGAGGGATTTAAACATGGCATGTCATCACTTTTTTCCTCTTTTTTGTTTTTTTGAAGGGAGGGGGGAGGGAGATGGTGGTCATGCCAAAAATTCAAGTTTTATGTGACAATATCATACACAAAATGAACAATTGTACAAACTCAACTTCTACAGTTTAATTTAATAAGATGTACACATTCAAACTTGTGATTAATGCTGAGACCACCTACAATCATAGTAACTAAAACTGCTGCCTGCAAAAAGGATGATGAGTCCCATCATGATCCAAATGAAAACTCACAATGACATCACACAAAAATATTCAGAAAGCCCAAAATCCTGTTTTAATGAAAGTACTGAATGGGGCAACATTAAATGAATTAATGAGTAAATACATTCAAGAGAACTGCAAATACAAAACAAATCCATTCTGGGAAAAAAATGTAATATATTAACAAATCACTTCACCTTTGACATTATGAAAACTAGTAATATGCACACTTTTATTGGTGTTGAAGGCAAATTTTGATATTCACGTGTCTTGTAATGTTCAGCAAATTATATTATACCGAAGGCTGGTACATACTAGAAAATTTATTGCCACTGCACAAAATGAACCGACCATATATGGCTACGTTCACACTATTTACAGGTTGTTTACATTTGATCATTGCAATATATCTGAGTACTAACCAGCCTCAACCTTCATGTTATACCATGGGTATTTATAGTCTTTTTAGGAACTTTCCTTCCTTTTATACATATTTTGAAAGATGACACAAAATAGACGTTTATCTGGGCTACAAAATGTCAGACAATAAATACAAGATGAGAGTAATAGAATGGGATGGAATAATTGCTGCATAGCTTTGGTTATATACATATATTTTTATTGGTTTGTATATACTGGGAGTATATGATTCAGGGTAACTATGACAACAAGGAGATATAACAAAGACAAGGTGGGCAATACCAAAATAAAGACAGGGTGGGATATACCAACCTTAGAGAGGGTGCTATACTTTGTTTCTCCCTTATTACTCATGTCCATGTGGATACGATCCAATTCTGTCTGTTTCTCTTCAACCTTCAGCACCTCAATCTCTGTCTTGAGTTCTGTGAGCTGTATCTGAAGGTGTTTACTTCGTTCCAGATACTCTACCCTGGGGTCAAAGGAGAAATGGGGGCCAGGGGTTATGATGGCATATTAGTATAAGGATTAGTAGGTTCAGCATCTCACTGCAGGTATATGTATATGCTGGTTAGAGGGACCCTTCGATAAAGGTATTCTCAGAGCATAATAATATGCTTTTCTCTTGAAGTAAATATTATTTTCCCCCTCCCACCCCCACTACCCCAAAAAGGGCTCAAACCCTTATTTCACACTTAGAGTTTGTAACTTTATCTGTGCTCCTCCAAAAGTTAACTTTAAAAACATGTAGACTTTTTGAAGGAGTCAAGACAGTATTGATCAAATTTGACTCAAACCTAAAGCTAGCCACACACTTACAAGACTTTGCACGGCACAACCCAACTCAACCGTCACGTTGCCAATAGTTGTGAAGTGTGCGTGGGTCTAAGACTACAACTCTCAGTTTTTAGACCAGTTTTAAGTCATGCCACGATCAGTCAGGAAAAACCAACATGTTGGTTTTGGCGACTGGAGTCAGCAACAGTTGTAAGGTTGAAGCAACTTGACCAATCAGGTGCCAGCCACTGCACACCAAGCCAAAAGAGGGTGTTTGAATATCATAGTGCAACCTCAACAAAACAGGCTAGTCGTTGTGTAGCGTGTATTTTCAATCGTGCCAATCAAAGTTGCGCCAGCTATAGATAACTAGATCATAACAGTCGAGTTGAGATGGTTCACGCAAAATGAGTAGTGTGCAGCTAGCTTAAAGATCTCTCACCAGCATATCACAGTTTTGAAGAATAAATATAAGAGCCATTATCATGCATTTTTAGTTGTCCTTCTTCCAATATTTTTACAATTGATAGATAAGTTCTCCTGATTAAGATAATAAAGGCTTCTTTTTTTACAAACAATACACTTACCAGTTGTTTTTCACTAATAAATTGCAAAACAGTGGAGGTAACCCCCCTGTCTTGAAGGGGTGGGGTATGACCAACATTTGTTGACCTATAGACAGACCATACCACATTTATATCATTAAAATAATAACTTTATGCTGAGATGAATTGGTTACAAAGAAAAGCTCACACTTGCATAAGATATCTGATACCTACAAAACTTGCATTAAAATGGATTTTGGTTATTACGGAAAACCTCATATTCAAACCTAAAACTTTTGTCAACACAGCAAGTACATGTTAGTGCAATTATACCATTTCTACTGCTTGAGACTATGGCTATGAATGAAAGTGAATTCTGCTTGGAATTTTGAATAGCAAATTGTAAATGATCTATCAAAGAAGGTGTGCCAACTAAGTTGTCATCTTTTTTTGAAAATCACATCAATTTTGTTTAAGGTACCCTATGAAAACCACAGGCTGCAGCTGACTCATCTATGCTTTGCTGCTACACATATTACATTAGTAGGATTAAGTTAATGCTTCTATTGTAATGTGTGTGGTACCAAAGCATGGCTGCAGCTACTGCAGCAAGGCTGAGGGAGCTGCAGCTTGAATATTTTAACATGGTGCCAAACAAATTTAGAATGCACTGCAACATATCATCAATACAATTATCACACACATCGTACTTCAGGACATCTATATTCCCAATAAAACAGTTTTTTCTTTTTTCTTTTTAATACGATATACATTTCAACTTTAACACTAGCAGCAAGATTTTCCTCACGTGTGTAATAATGCACTTAACATTAATTTGATAGTTTGAGTTTCTGTTTTAAAGTAGACTGTTTTCAAATTCACTTAAAATGATGGACAAACCCGGAAATTTAAATGCTAATGTCTACACTTAATCTTAAAAGGCCACATCTGAAAAACTGAAACAATATTTCTTCTTAAAATGAGAACTATAGGTTGGGTGAAAATACAGTTTTTGGCAGTCAAATTATTTGAGCATATGCTGTGAATTAGTTTTGGTTGTTTCAGGGAAAGCGCTGTGTCGTCGTGCAATTGCATAGCTGGGTAGGGATATCTACGGAATAGAAAAAGTAAGGGGTAGGTTCGTGGGTGGAGGACTGGGGGAACATATTAGGAATCTGATGACCCACCTCCAGACAAACAGGTGGATTGAAATAGTCTTCTGAAGTAAGCACTGGAAGTTCATTTCTTTAATATGTATGTCAGTTATAATTGCTGTGTTTAAAAGTTACTTAACACAAAAACCAAACTGGATTATTTCAAAAAGTAAAATTAGTCACACATGCCCCATATCTAGTTTATGACACTAGAACCATGGGTAAGACTAGTATCGGCCAACAAAACAAATTATGGATACAAAGCCAACATTTACCACAAACTGAAAAATGTTATCACAATGAATCAATTATTTATAGCCACATGTACAAAACTCCTCACCTTTCCCTTTCAATCTCTTGAGAGAGCTTCTCCACATCACTGTCTATTTTAAGGTCAACCGCAACCTCCCCTGTCCCAGAAATGTCTTGATCCATATTAAGTGGGCTGAGGGCATGGTTTACAAAAGGGCTGACCTGATACTAAGGTGAAACAATGAAAGAAAACAATAGCTTTCATTTTTATTGTGATGGCCATCTTTCTCTCACTCTCAAACTTAAAGGAACTTGTGAGTATGATTTTGTTCTCATGTGTATTCACATAATTTACAAGCTAGACACTTTTGCTGATGTAACTGCTGCAGCCATACTCCTAACAAAATACCTGTGCTGTATTTGTGATTGGCTTGTACTAACAACCAAGTCTTACATTATGTGGGTCCCAGGCAACTGTTACCCCATGGTTCACAAATGTAGCACTTGGTTGGCTTTAAACATACATCAACAGAAAACCTCTAATTTTTGTGCCTCTCATTTTAAGCCCTTCCCCCCCCCCTTCCTCTTCAAATACCATACTGAGGTAACTGGTTTTTTTTTTATAAGAAAATGAGCATTTTCCTTGAAATGTACCTATCAAATTTCTTTAATCTGTGCTACCTTACACAAGCTCAAGAGTTCATTTCACTTGGTTTACGTTCATGTAGTAACTTGACACACCAGGATATTCCAGGAGTCTTGGTACGACGTTACAAAATGTGGTTCTGACTGGCACCTGACTTAGGTCCCCTTAATGTACCCCTTGTTCGCATCACTAGAATCGTGATAGATAAAAATTTGTTGTATACCACATCACATTAACAATGACTAAACAGTTTTCTTTTCAAGGTGAACTTGATATACATTCAGAATATGATTATGTTCAATGTTGATCATCACTGTCACCACTTTATGACCTTTTATCTCTCTACACATCCCCCTTCCCTACCCATTCATGTCGTTTCTCCTGTGCTCCTAAGTTATCCCTATATGATCTTTCTTTTCCTTGTAACTCTTGCACAAGGAATTCTGCATTCCTGCCCCCCTTTCCCTCAATAAAAAGTAAAAAAAAAAAGATAAAAAAAAATAAAAAACCAGGAAAAAGCAGACAATTCTTACATCACCATACGGGTTAGCTGAGAGTTGTATCAATTTATCTTTTGCGAGTTTTTCTGCTTGACGGGCATGAAGGAGTTGTTTCTTTAAATCTTCTGCCTCCTTGCTCCTGTCAAGAAACCAAGCAACACAGTAGTAAGCAACAAAAACAGCAGTACTGAGAAACATTCCTGAGGGCAGCAAACAAACAGTACTGCTATCATGGTAAGTGCAAAGTAAAGCTGTGTAAAACTGATTAATCTACTAAACAACTCAATGGTCCAAACCAATCTTAACCTACTGTTTACAAAGATTTTGAAAAGACCACAGCTTTGATTTGAAAGATTGCCCTCTGTTTCATGCTAAAAATGGTGAATTCCCATAAGTAATTCAAAATCAGGCTTCACTACTTTGCACTAGCTCTGTGCATGTTTGACCAATGGGATGAAATAAGTTTAAGCGTGGGCTGTAGCCGCCAGGGGAGAGGGGGACATGTCCCCCGACATATGAGAAACTGCCCACTGACTTTGATTTTTCATACAGCAAATTATTTGAAAATGGGGTCATATCCCACCCCCCCCCCCCCCCCCCCAATACTGAGAACAAATTAATGCCCTTGAGTTTACATGTTTTCACTTTGGGAACTTATCCAAGTAACAACATAATAAATACAGTGTTACTGCTTAAGAAAAGCCCCAGCTTACAAGTTTTGAAAAAAATTAGTCCATTTAGGCAGCCTTCTATTGTTTTAAATGGGAAGATTTGACTCCCAGCAGGAGATCACAGCCATGAATGTAAATACTTTAGGGTCAACAAAGACTTGAGGGCAATGGCAGATCTGTCATTTTCTATTGTCTAAGCACTGGATATGTTTACAATGCATACAATTTGTAAGCAAATTGAAAAGAAATTCTTTCAACAGTTTACATATATTGGTATTTAAGTGCAGCTTAGACAGGTGCAGGAATAATATACTTCCGCAGTTCGGGCAAAAACAACACCAGTTATCTTGAACATTGCCTTACTTCTTCTCAGATTCAGCAGCATAGCTGGCAGCTAAAGTGTCTGCTTCACGGGCTTTACTCTCTAGTAACCTCTTCTCTTCTTCACTCTGTCAGGGAATTAAAATAATCATCACAGATATAAATAATTTGCTTATTCCTGGAAATAAAACAACAGAAACACCAACGTAAAATGAACACCATATTTTCAAAAGAAGCAATCTCAATGTAACAATTCATTGATATTCCTTGCCTCTCTTTGGAAAGTTTGTGGTGACTACCTGTGGATACATTTCTTTCATGCTCACACCTAAGTGATGGAAGTTATGTTACAAGCTTGAAAAGTGTGGGCAGCTTACTGAACCATCACTGAAGAGGACATGACAACAGCGTCACCAAAAAGAGCTGTCACATGATCAAGTCCAAGCTAGTGGCTCACATGTTCATGCTGGTAGTTTGCACCCATTTTCCACAAGAAAAGCAAGATGTGACTTTCATTTTTCTTCCCTTTCATCCCCCTCCCCCCTTCCCCTGGCCTACCATCCAATATCCAATTTTAAAATAGACTTGAGAACTGAAAGCTACCCATTATTAATTTGAAAATCACAGTACTTACAGGCTTCTCCAATTCTGCGTTTAATTAGCACCGTATTATTTAGGCTGAACTATACAGTCTATACCAACAATGCAGCTATCCAGTCCACTCTGCAATTCTACCTATTTGTCCTTCAGTATCAGTGCTTGGTCCACCATACACAACTACACCCAACCACAGAAAAGTTAGCAATCTTAATGCCCACTTCTTTACAGGGAATTATTAAATTTTAGAATAGGAGAAACATTGACAAAATCTAGCACTTGATGGTTGGAATGAAAACAAGGAAACGGAAGCTCCTTGTCCCCTCAAAATTTCCAGGAAATGGAAGATACTTCTTCATTAATTTAGGTCTTGGTAAAGCAAAATGTTAATTTCAACCATTAAATCAATGGAAACACAAATGTAGCATGTCACAAGCTGGAATGACTGCGTCCACATAAAGAACCCTAACAAGTCTGGTTCAAAAGCGCCCTCTATCCTACCTTTATTGCCTGGACCTGTATCCTTTGTATTTCTTGTTCTGTCTGAGCTGCTTTCTGTGCCAGGAGTAACGCCTCCTCCTCTGCAATCTGAGCTTTCTCAGCTAAAAGTTCAGCTGCTTCTTCTGATCTCACCTGTTTAATATCAGGAAATAGAAATTTACGCAATCCATTATGTCTAACTTTTCATTTGTATATGTGATTCTTTTACATTCCTTCTGTTAATACCATGTAATATGTGTATCTCTTCTGCTGAATATGTAAACTGGTACGTTTTTAGATGCATACCCCAAAATTTACTTAACTTCCAATAATTCTTTTACAAGATACTCTTTTATTTCCTTAATCTCTTACTTTTGATTGCACTTTAAGTCAAGTTATCCTATGAACTGATCAAGAAGTGAACACATGGTTTCAGAGTATCATGGAGGATGGGGTCCTCATCCCCTCCCCCTCCTACCTATCCCCCAACCTCCATCTGACTGCAAATTTTTCTTCTCCAATAAGCTAACTTTGCAAACTGAGCACCAGAGGTGATAGGGGCCATGGTACTGAATCCATCACAACCCCATCTCTCCACCTTTTTGTACCCAACTGGCACTGATGTTCCACCATCCCAACTAGTGGATGCTGGCTACATTGAGCATCCATTCACTTACCAGGGCATCCTGGGCCAGTCTAGATTGGTCTTGAAAATGTAAGAGTTGTTCCTTCAGTTCCTCCTTCTCTTTCTCTGCTTTTTCTCTAAGCTGTCTCTCTCGTAATAATTTATCTCTTTCAATCTACATGCAAAACAAATACTGTAATCCCAATCTGGAACTGAATGAATCTAAGGTATAATATTAAATCCCCTGCAAATCAGTAAATGCAACAGAGTTGAAAAGTCATGAGTCAGAGTACACCACATTATCTCTGCTTGCGAGAACAGATACAGGAACCACAGAATCTTCTGAAATTAATGCAAGCATGCCTGAGAGCAAAACTAAGTCACCAACCTTTGGCAAAATGTCCCAAACATGACTGATATCAATCTCAGTAAAGACCTCCTATGTATCCAGAAAAATATATGCAAATGCAACTTTCAACATTTTCAGTATCATCAACCTTTTTTGTATACCACAGAAAGAGCAGCTGAGTGAATCAAGAATGATGTTTGCTAAATGATGGTAGGTTCTTATTAAGTGTATACATCTTCAGGTGCTGTCTGGTACAGGCACTATCTCTGTGATACAGTAATATTCCACATAGTGCATAAAGTCAGGGAGACTTTACCCTGACCCTTGTAAGCACAATCATTATCAAATTGTTCAGTCTCACAAATAAACTCTAGCAACAGCTTTATCTCCTCAAAATAGTGTGCATTACAAGAGCAACAGATGATGCATCATTTGAATTTTTGAAAGTTTGGGTGAACAAATTATATTTGCAAAAAAATAACCAATTTTCATCCAGAGAGACTTATTTCTTGAAAAGAAAGCTACTATACTGCCTTATTTTAAATTGTCTATCATTCTGTATCCATAAATATCAGTCTGAATAACATGAAAGTTTTCTGTAAAACAAATGCGATATTTCCCTTTAAGGGGGTTGGAAAAGAGGATTCTGTTGAAACTCATTGACTTCCCCCAGCTATTCCTTCCTTCCCCTCCCCAGTCTAGTTACTGAGTCTCACCTGTCTCTTAGCTTTCTCTTCTTTAGCCTGTGCCTTCATCTGTTGAATCTGCATTGAGTCTGTTCTTCTTCTTTGCATAAAAAGCTGGTGATTGCCGACACATAAATCTAAAATCTGAAAACAAGGGAAACTCAAACAATCATATCCACAAGATTTTTAACAATTATAACAATTTTCTTCAACTTTAAATGTGGTCATTTTGAAACACTCATGTTCTTCAAAAATCTTAAGTTTAGCCTTCCACAAACTAAGAAAATAGGGTTTCTCCCTCTTTCACAGAGAGTGAGAAACCTTGATAAGTATACCCTGAACTGATAATTGATTTCACTCCAAACTACAGTAACAGTACCTTTCTAAAGAGTATCCTGCAAAACCTTTACCTCTTTGAGAATTTTCCATACATGGAAAGATGAAATGTTTATCCAATAGGCACTTGGCAGGAAAATGAATTGTAAGGTACTTTGATCTGACCCAATTTCTGTTACTATTGAGAAATTTCATACACAG
>WURT03466548.1:0-22207 GCA_009936505.3 Holothuria glaberrima | reverse complement strand
ACTTAAAATTAGTCCAAAATGATGCACCATATTGCATCTTAGGTCCCTAAAAATCCAAAACCTTTCCAAAAGTGTCAAATATTTGCAGTATTTTACCTTAAAATTAGTCCAAAAATGATGCACCAAATTGCATCTAAGGTCTCTCAAAAACAAAACGTTTTCTAAGAAATGTCAAAAACTTCCAGTAATTTACCTTAAAATTAGTCCAAAATGATGCACCATATTGCATCTAAGGTCTCTCAAAAATCCAAAAATTTTCCGAAGGGGAGGGGAGGGGAGGGGGACACCCTCTCCCCTGAGATCCCTCCCCAGGGCGGCGATCCGAAACAAGGTTCAACCCCCAGTCTCAAACAGCTTCCTACGCCTATGCATATATTGCATTTACATTGCACCATGAAATACAACGAAACAAGCTATCATCATTAAACCATTCAGTCTTACCAAAAAACTCCAGTAACAACTTTGCCTCCCTCAAAATAATGTTTACTCCAAGGCGGTAGGCCAAATGGATGTTGCAACACTAGAAAATTTGAAAGTTCGTGTCAATAAATTATCCTTGAGCTACCCGCAACCAAATTTCTTTTTGTGAGAATCTTATTTCTTGAAGAAAAAGCTACCGTGCTGCTTTATTTTGAACCACCTATCACTCTGTATCAATAGATCATGGTTTTAAAGAAACGAAAGTTCTCTGTACCACAAAACAATATTTCCCTTTAAGAAATATGGTTATTACAAATAAAATGTCCTCAAATGACAGTGGGTCCGTTAACAACATAAAAATTAGCAAATTTAGCAGGTTTAAAAGAAAAACTGGATAAACAGATAGTCAAGTTTGGAAGGAAGTTGTAATTTAAGATAGGAGTTAGTGGCTGAAGGGCCCTTTAGAGCAGATTTCGGGAAAATGCAATACAAAGTTCCCAAAAATGATACCATGCCTTACAAACGTTAACACATCCGGAGGTTGCCAAATACAAATGCACATGAACGACATTATGTGCAATAGTTGTATCTGATTTCCGCTTCCAAAGCTGAAGAAGATTATAATAATAACCTATGCCTACTTCCGTAAAGTTTGTGGTGTCCTGTAACCAACCATTTGCGACAGCTAATATCAACAAAAATATGAGACAGATAAAGACTTCCGACCATATGAGGGCAGTACCACCCCAGAAAGCCAGACAACAAATGAGCAAGACTCAGGATTTGCTTCATCTGGAGAAATGTTGTTTGCCTAAAAGGACTGTGGGACCAAAAGTGGCCCTTGCCGAAACACACAAAGGCCACCACCAAAAGAAAAAATAAAAGGTAACGTATGTCCGAGTTCCCTAATTTCTGTCCGAATTTGGTTTCCCGAATCAAAAATATGCTAAATCTGAAGCTCTTTTCCAACATCGCACTTTTTGTATCTCATGTAGAGGAAGTGAATGTGAATTATAGGGCGGTTCTGAAAATGCGACAAAAATATTTCTCATCCCAATAAGAAAGGTACCACACGCATGTGCTTTTGTTGTTTTGTTTAAGCTCTTACGTTTTCAAAGATCATGTATGCACACTGTAAGTTGAATTATACGTTACAGTTTTCTGACCTCGTTTTTTTCGTACAAATTGTCTCTCAATCAAACTTCAGAAAACATGAAGCTGTGATATCAACCAAACGGGAGTAATAACTGTGCAAACTTCGACTTCAACCGGTCCCCTAGGAACTGGTTCGTGCGATGTATTGTTTGCAAGATAGTATGTATAACATATATAACTTTGGCCCATGTAACCAGGGAGCTCTTATTGCGCAAGTAGCAGCGCCCTGATATAACATGACCCAGGAGCTTATTACGTCATCACGAACTTACCATTATAGCTGAAGGACACGTGCAAAAAAGTGCATAGCAATTATGCTACATGAACTTTTTGGTTGGTGTTGTGATTAGTATGGCTTTGGAGCTAGTATGGCCAATTCGTAGTGTACGATAGTGAGTAGTCACTATGTCAAGTTTAACGCCAAATGCATCTGATGAATACCGCCGTTTATCTTTACTGCGTAATTCTGGCAGCAGGCATCGAATATTAATCTCTTTTTCACAAACGAGTAAAAAAATAGCCATCATAGCTGCACATCCACCGTGTAGGCAACCTGCTGGGCTGGAAGGCAGGCTTTTTTGCACGTTTAATTAATGACGCCTTCCAATGGTTCTGTGCGGACGGTAATGCACCACTTCACCTGTTCACTACTTGTGAAAAGTGTTTTATTGCTCTGCCGGGGGAGGTGAAACGGAAGGCTATAGTATATACTATTCAACAGTAACATCGATACGTAGCCTTTACGTTTGACGTATACGTAGATAAGAAGATGTTTGACGAACAGGCAAATAACGTAAGAATCGATCATCAACACACCGACAAAACGGTCCCTATGAGTAACATTCAACAAAACTGCACACTTAAATATGTTTTATGTTTTCATATTTACAATCTACTTGCGTATCACTTTTATAGGCTGAAAGGTGAACAAGGAAGGCAACTTTATTGTTTATCAGCCTTCGCTATGTGACGGTTCGCCAATTCTTGTCAACTCGAGCTGCTCTTGAAATTCCCACAAAGCTGCACAAGTTCACAACAGGTGGAGACCAATCGAACCCTTCTCACCTAGTTTTGACCGACATCACGACCCGAATGAAACGCCTTATAACAATAAAACCAAGGCCAAATGACTTCATTTGGGGTTATCCTGGGTTGTCCTCATTGTCGCCAAATAGTTTAGTTGAGCTTGGTTGAATCGTTTGACCATGATGAAAAGAAAATAAAGTTATCTGGAATTTTGCACTTTGATGAAATTAAATGAAATCTTCAGAAAATTTTTTCTTTTTTTTTCACTTCGACTTTTGATCGACTAGTCGAAGTAATCAATAGAACCAGAAAGTTACGTGAAGCTTGTCGGGATATTTGGTTTGGGTTATTTTTTTTTTAGTTGCGTTTTCTTAGCCATCTTTACGGATCTGATATTTGATAATTGACTGGAAGGTGTTATGCTTATTTAATTTTAAAAATTTTGTGGTGATCGAATGCTATTTCTAATCGCTAGAGCCTGTGGTTGAAATCGAGACTAAAATTCCCTTCTCATAAAAGATTTTGATATTTGTGTTTGAAACTGTTCACAGTTGTCCTCAAGTTTGTTCATGCTCAAACCTTGTTTGTCATAATCAGTATCACTAAAAAGGTTTTAGGGTATTCTGGTAACTTAAAGTGACCGTTCCACACACCCATTTTCCAAATAACAATAACAAAGGATTGTAGGATAGGGTTTTGGTGAGCATTGTTGTATTCTTTTAAACCATGATTTAGACCAGTAAGACTGTAAACTCAAAATAGATAATGTTGGATAAAACTGTATGAAACTTCTACTGCACTGTCCTTCTGCATCCATACCTTTAAAATTGTGTTTCTAGTGACGGGAGAGTTATGACGTTGCCCTTAGTGGCGTAGCTACAGGGGGCAGAAGGGACGGTCGCCCCCTGGCTCGGAAATGGAAAAAAAATCGGAAATTTTCAAATATCCAAAACATAGCTGAACATTATCAAATTTCAGAAAAAGGGTAAAAATTTCCGAAAAATAAAGCAAAATGTAGTGAAATATATCAATTTTTTTCTTTGCCTCACTGCGCTTGGAATCTAATAAACCTTAAATTTAGGGAATTATAGCAAAATGTCATAAAATATATCAATTTTTTCTTAGCCTCGCGACGCTCGGCATCTAACAGAACTTATATATGGCAAAATATAGCAAAATGTAGTAAACTATATAATTTTTTCTTTGCCTCGCTACGTTCGGCATCTAATAATTCATATATATATAGCAAAATATAGTGAAATATACCAAATTTTTCTTTGCCTCGCTTACGCTCGGCATCTAATGAAACTTAATTGTTTAACAGAATTTATTTCTATAAGACATTATATGGTTATTATTTATAAGTATAGTTTTCTTTTCCTTCTCAGTAAAGGTAATGTGTGAATACAATTTTTAAGATTTTGGTCACTGTATTAAGCCTAAATAATTCATACTATGATCTGCACTTTACGGATCACAATAAATTGTCAAGAATTCCTTGATACTAGACTTGACAAATATCTTTAATTATTGAGTTGGAAAACTCTTTAAAGATTATCTTCCCGACATAAAAAATAAGAAAAAACATTAAGTTAATACAATACAATTTGGTACATAAATGGATTTGGAAGCTTCAATTTCAAACAGAAGAAAAAAAAAAAAGAAATTCGCGCCTCGCCTCGCTCGGCGCTTATTACACACTTATACGTCCCTACAAAGCCCTAGTGGTAAAATGAGCTTAGGGCCTACATTCACAATTGTATGTGCAGTACGTATTACATAAATGCATACCCATATGTATAATACTGTGTAGGTGTAATATGCTTTGGGAAATGTAAACCATTCAACCTGAGTTGTAGTATAGAAGAAGAAAAATTCGGAAATTTTCAGATGAAAATTCAGAAATTTTAGGTCTTGCCGCTCGGAAAAAATCCTAGCTACGCCACTGGTTGCCCTAACACATTGTTATATTCGGTTGAAACAACAAATCACTTTCATAATGTTGCGTTCATGCATTTATTTACTTTTTTTATGCTGTTTACATTCTGTACATTAAACTACGTGAACGGAAACTAGCAATATTAATGAATTTCTCATAAACTAAAGTTAAAGTCCTCCCGGGTCAACTAGCGTTAATCAAATACTTGGTGTTGCTTCATCGACGTTGCCATAGCAGTTTATTTAATTGTATGCTCTTGTTGAGAACTCATCACCCAACAGAGTTTTCAAAAATCATTTTTCATACACAATTATATACAATTGCAACCACAATCATATTTCAAATATGTAAGCTTTTTCAAGGGCAACGAAGCGTTAGACCAACGTATACAAATAAAATATGAATTGTGAATAGACTAGAAAAAAAATATAGCCGTCTGCAAATTTTTGATGAATTGATGGGGTCCCTTCGTGTGGATGATAATATTTGATTAGTTTAACCACAGCCAGAGTCGAAGCAAGATGTAAATAGTGGAGACTTGAGGACATCATCTCTAATTATGTAAATTGGATATATACAACCATGCCACCAAGCATACGAGCTGTACTTATTCTCTTGTGTATGGAACCTCTTTTTACTGTTTTAGCTCACGACGACGGATCAAATGTGCAATGTAAGTACCTTACTACAGAAAAAGATCATATACGAACCATCGAGTCCACTCCAAGTTTGCCTGTGAAGTCCTGGAATGTATGAAGTTTTGCACTGAAGTCTCACGCCATGAATAGAGAAATAATTTCAAACATGGCAATTCGATGAGCAGCTCTCAGTGACATTATCTTTATCTGTTTTCTAACCAAATTCTAGCCTTTGCACAATTTTCATTTGATAAGAGTACATAGTAAGAGTAATCTATCATGTAAAGCATTGTTAAAAGGTCCTTATCCAGTGATTTTCTTTGTTTCATTTTCTGAAGCAATTACAGAATTACCATACACCACAGACTTAACATCGGAGCGTGGTTTGAGTTTATGTGGAATGACTGCATACAACTACGAAGGCAACTGCTGTTTTTCAATTGGTCCTCTGACAAATTATGACGGTGCCCGAGAGAAATGTATGATCTATGAGGGTCATTTAGTTAAACTACAACCTCCCGAAATATACGTAAGTACACAGATTTATAAGCACATTTATAATTTGCACAGTTTAAGGCTTGCGCTAATGAAAAAAAAAAAAAACAGGTTAAGACCATTGAAGGATTTTAAGTGTGGGAGCTGTGCCATTAAAATAAGCTCCTAGATTTGACCTCTTTCCAGAGTAATTCTTGGCCGAAACTCTATATTTTCAGGAAGGACTTTAAAAAGGGATTTGCATCACCTCATGTAAGACTTTACCTTGGGGGTAAGCAAAAGTCTCAGTTGGTAACTACTCTTTGATTAATTAACATCGGAGTTGCAAAATTCAAAAGATGCAGAGCAGCTCATATCACACAGCAAGCACAGAGAGTGTTTTAATTACACATTAGGGCATTTTATACTTACCAGGATATGGCCTTAGGCAATAAACTATGTTTATGTCTGCACAAGGAAAAGCTAAAGAAAGTTATGGGTGGGGCTAGAACTAACTTAGTTGGGAGAGTTGGAACTGTCTGGGATGAGAATATTTCCCCTTAAAACTGAAAGTCATTGGCTTAGGCCGCCCCGCCCCCACTGTTCTGACAGCACAGAACGGGCGTATTACGAAGATAAAAAATAGCGAAGGGAATTGTATGATCCTTGCCTGATGAAAATAATGGACCATGCGTTATGTACGCCCTTAACGACATCCCGTAAAAAGAAACCGATTTCATAGCCCAATGCAGATCTTGTTCTACTGCAGGCATTCTAATAGCTTTGACCCCTTTCAAAAAACCCTGCATCATACCCTCGTGGAATGCAAGAATCTGAATGCATGATCCCTCTCTCCTCTATCACTCTGCTGTGCAGCAGTTATCTTGGTCACATTGGTCTGTACATTTCATTGACCGATCAGAGACGCTTACATATATTTAAAGGCATATTTTGAATTTAACCATTTACCAAGCTGCCAAGCGAATCAAAGATGCGTGACCAATGACAGTTTATAGAAATGTTACTGCCAATGCCCTTTTGGGTGACTGCAGCCCGCAGTTACCTAATCGCCAGTCTAGAACGGGGCCGCGCATGGCAGACCCATGATCTAGGGGTCTGAATGTCAAGATGTTGGTCATGTTAAGCCTTAATGTTCCAAGGGACCGTAGATTCTTGGAGGCAGAACCTCTTCGGATTTGGTTTTCGCCTTTTCGGCTTTTCGACCCAGAGTCGAGGAGACATTGGAAAAAATACTTTGGAATAAGTTAAGTTGTCCCGTCTTTACTGTAGTCAGGATAAATTGTATGGGGAAAGCAAGCAAACTGTTCCTCCACGGATTTTACTTTGTAAAGAAAAAACAAATGTTTACAAAATTTTAGGCAACAGAAACTCCCCCGTTGAGTCATTGCCAGAAATTCACTTGCTTTTGCTATATTTTCTGATTTTGGCTAACGCAAGTAGTAGCCTATTCGTAGGATCTCAATGTATACGAGAAAGGAGTGGAGTGTTACGTACTCTGCTAGAATAACTTGAGATACTCTTCTACCAGTTTCAAGGGAAGGAAAGGAAGGGGATATTTTCTACAAAAAATCCACCCTTTCAATGCGCCATTGAACTGAAAATAGCACGTCGGTAATGTTTGTACGTATATGGGAATTGGTTACTGAGTGATTATTCAATGAAATATTCACGTTTTGTCTATTTTACAGACCGGACTTCAAGAACTCTACAGCCCAGACCAAATTCCAGATTCGTGGATTGGCTTAGTCAAAGATACAAATAACGTTTACATTTGGGACCTTGATAGTACAGAAGTAATGACAACGTAAGTTTTATTTTGTAAGAAAGCAGGATTGAATTCTAAAAAAGGTATACAAAAGGCTGGTTTCTCTTTTATGCGTTGTTGTCACCCAAGAGTACCAAATGCATCCGAAGATGCTTCTTTGATTTTAACTGTGGTGAGCGTCTCCTCATCTTGAACAACTGTTCTTAAAAGAGAACAAACCTCAACATGAATAGATTTACGAAGTTAGTGGAAAAATTTTGAGCTAGTCAATGGATAAAAATACCTTCACATTGTAAAAGGATTAAAAGTGTCTGTGCATAGGGGAAAAGGGATCTTCTGAGGTGCAAATCTCTGAAACTGTATTTTTACTATGAATTTTAAGGTGCTTCAATAACATAATTCAGTAGGCGAGAGAGGGAATTTTTTTTACCAAAACTCTCTGTTTTATTTAATCAGGCCGAAAATGTAAGGAATGAGACACACAAAAAATCACCTCTGACTCAGGGAAGTGTTAGGAAGGAGACACAAAAAATCACATCTGTCGAATATGTACTTGAGGATGATTTAATACTTTTCGGGTTTCACCATTTGATATAACAGGTCTATTTGTTCTATATTTACGCCTCTGTTGACTAAACCTCGTCAGTGCTGATATTATCCTTTCATATACAAGTTGTCCCGAAACGAAAGGCCATTGTTTAGATATGTAGTCGTCAGTGAAACGAATGCCAACGAACGTTTAAGTAATGTGCTTTCTTTGTGAATTGTCCTAAAAATACACAGTTATAATGATAATATGAGTGGCTTTTCTCTATTGTTAAAATTAACGTTTTTCAACAGGAATTGGGATGCTTACGAACCCAACCTGGTTTGTGTATACATCGATGGCAGTACGGGAAAATGGAAAACAGCTTCATGTGACCAACTATTTGATGCCATCTGCTGTGTCCCTGAAGAAGTTTTTGTTGGTAGGTACACATTTATATGTACACACACATATATATATATATATATATATATTTGTGTATATCTGCATATATATACATATATATATATATATAAATTGAAGAATGTGAAGAATGTTGTGTAGCGACTACAGTCGCAGAAGTTTGAAACGTGTAGAATATGCGTCTAACATTGGCAACATTTGCCTTATTATGAAAGACGATATATCAAATGATGAAAACTGAATTCCGAGCTGGATTTGAACCACCGACCTTGCCGTTCAACGTGCAGCACGCTCTTCCGACTGAGCTACCAAAACTCTTGTCGAAAGAACAGGCCAGACTTTGAAACGATAGAAAGGAGTAGCAGTCAACTTCCAATCTCCGAAGAAAAACCAGTAAAGCGTAAAAAAAAAGAGAGATAAAAAGCAATCTAAGCAAACAGGGAAATTGGACTATAGTCAAAACAAAATAAAACCCAAAAGAGAAGAAAACAAAACTAAAATAAAATAAAACTACAACAAGGCAACTCCCGTAAAAGAGTCAGCTACCTCAGTTAACCTCATATCCTCCTTCCCGTATCTTTGCTATATAAATACTTTTAGTAATTCATTGAAGCATCCTTAGTAGCTTTCTCGTAGAAAGTGCTCAAACGATTTAAGAATGAGAATGGATCATTAATCTGTCCCCGGCATTCAAATATAATTGTCACATTTGCAAATAAATACAAGTGTGGTAAGAAACTCCCATTTTCTGTTTCAGATTAATCTTTTATGTATGACAGTATGAGAGGTGACTGTTTTCATTTCAGTACAACAAAAGTTCGGTGAGACTTGTACTTAAAATAATTATTGAGGATTGTAAACGATGTTTGGAACTATGTTTTTTAGTGCTCTTTTAACTATTTTTCTTCTGTTTACAGAAGATCCCGCAGATATCGGAAGTACTGTTCCCGTAGCAACGACAGGTAAAATATATCTTTTTTAAATACCTCGGGTTGATTCTAGTTAAATTAAATAATCAGAAGATTCACATCGGATTGATAAGTGATTACTGGCATCCTGAAACATTCACTTTCAATAGTCACCGTTGAAAATATCGGCAGGGCTGTTTTGAAATTTCTGTGATCTATTTCAGGATTAATTTTTGTGTATTAGAGTTGACCATTTTCAGTCCTGTGAGAATGGTGATGCTTGCTCATGGATAGTTTAAGTAATAATTTGGGACTGTAAACGATATTTTAAAGGAATATTGTTTTAACATGCTATTTTAACTTCTTTCTTGTATTAACAGATGACACAGAAGATTTTGAGACCACTATTTCCGTTGAAACGACAGGTAACATATTTTGTACTTCTACATAAAACTAACCAGTTAAGTAAATTTTATCATAGATAGGGCCTACAGTGTTACCCTTTAGCCTGTATAGATCCCATGAAAGCCTTGTCACTTTTGAAGAATGCCACACTCTGCACTGGTCACAGGATCAATGAGCAAAAGAGCACAGCACAACGCCAAAGAATTGCTAAGTAGACAATCTGCCCCATGTCCCCCCATTTACACCAAAGCTAAGCCACCCATATGGAAATAAAACTTGCTTCTCACGGCCAAATGCTTGTCAACAGGTCAATGTCCGGGCGAACATGCGTTTAACTTTCCGGCAAAAGTCCTGCAGCCACCCGCACCTCATTGTAACTAGTCCCGTACGTTTATGACGAATACAGTTACGCCCCAGAGGGACACTAAACTAAGCATGGCTAGCTTCTCACGGCTTTTAGCTGTCTAAATCATGGGTTTGCCACGTTTGGTGAACTACTCAACTTTCAGCAGTGTAATTCATGAATCTTCCATGCGTGACTTGAGCTAAAAAAACATAAATATAGAGATCAATAAATTTTAGTTGATTGACTTTTAAAAAGCTATTCATCAAAGGGAAAAGTATTGTCACGTTGTTTAATTGTCAGTCTCTCTACCTACAGTGTAATTTACACGCCTGCTTTAATGACAGCTATTAAGTAGGAGAGAGAGAGAAACGTGACAGAGACGATTTGGCAACACAATATTATAAACGGCCCAGAACCGAACTTCGAAAGGTTCTCAATGTCAAAATATTTTTCTATGATACAAATTGGTATTAGCGTATATTTTATATATAGTTGATATTGCGTATAGTTAATTCCACTTTTTTCTCTCTCTTTTAATTTCTTCTAATTTTAGAAGAACCATTTCCTCAAGATGTGGTGACCATTGTAAATTCATTCACAACGGAGAGAGAAGATACTACAGTAGAAGGAACAATAGGAACTACAGGTAAAATGATTTTGTTTTTAGGCAAGCATTCCAACGCTATGGCAGCTTGATTTTTTTCCCTCAATGTCTCTCGATTTACCTATATTATATTTAGGGCTGAAGTTCAGCCCATCGTGCCAAGCCATTGATGGAGACTGCAACGAAACTTGGTGTCAATTTTGTTAAAATCTAGCTTTAAAATCGCTGTCACAAATGCAAACGTTATGCTGTCTATTGTTCTGTTTACGGTTTTACCTACTAGAGCAAGTTAAGTAGAACACTACACAGGGCACTGTATTGTTAGTTACTTTGGGAGTGGGTTATATTTGACCATCAGTGCTGTGTTGCATCACAGCTAGTTGTGTACACAGTGTAAACATTCTTGTTGGGTTAACAAAACAACTTGCAAGTTTAATACAAGTTGTTTTTTTATATTCAAATATAACGTCATTCACAACCAATGAAAATAAAAGGAATATTTAGAGAAAAGAGAAAATAGTTTCAATTGTAGGACAGGAACCAAAACCACAATCCGGGCTGTGAATAGTTGATTTCCCCCAATAGCTGAGAAATCGGCTCCAAAGTTGACATGATCCTTTCGGGAGGGGAGTGAGTCCTTAGTCTTTTGAACCTCACCAGGTCACATTTCATGACGCAATGAAGAATGTGTTTATACACGTGACTGTTAAAACACTAAACGGAAAATAAAAACGTTAGAGGGAACCTAAATAAACACTTTCTTCGGGACATAAAAGATGAATTTTCTCTAAAGAAGCGACTCGAGATCGGCTTTGGTCAGAATTTCGCCATCAAGGAGTTGACTTGGATTGATCATGATAAAGCTGTATCGAAGATCCTTAAGGAAAGGGAAAAATACGTGAAAGGAATTTGCAAATTTAGTGAAAATGTCTACCCAGCGATATGTCTGGATGACATCAAAGTTAAGTAGTTTCCTTTTCAAACAAAGTTAGAAGAATCCTTGGCCCATAAATATGTGCCAAAATGACAAACTAGAAAATGAGTTAACACCAAGAGAAATGTCTTTCATTGAATACCTGGGCTAGCCTTAGATAGAAACGAGGCGGGACAGAAAATTTACCTCTCAGCCTACCCACGTGGAGTTAGTTAGTTACATGAGGTTTAACGGCCCAGTTTCCAACCAATTGGTTCAAGTCGAACCGGCCACGGCCTTTTTTCCAGTTGTGGCTCACTGGCTTGTTTTCCCTTACTCCATTGCTTATGCGGTGCATCACTCACAACGGCAGAAGGTTCCATTTTTAAAATCTTTGGTATGACTCGGCCTGGGTATCGAGCCCGGGCCTCCCGCGTGAGAGGCGGATGCTCTACCACTAGACCAAACACGTGGAGATGATACCGAAGAAAAAATAAGTGACTTTACACTTGAAGGCCTCAATGAAGAGTCTGAGTAGCGTCATATTAGGCTACGAACAAATCAGTGGGTGGATCATATTCCACTGTCAGTATGAAATTACTGTTTTTGCTAAGAAGAATACAATCCTGTTAAAAAGTTATCATCACAGCCGCTACAGTAAGTGTTTTGTAGGCAAAATTCTTTTCTTTCATATATTAAAACTAAACACCAAGCCTACAAGTAATCAAGGATGACAGATGGATTAAAGCACGTCTGGAAATAACCTCAGTCTATTTGATAACTTGCTAGGAATATTAGCAGCTGAGTATAAATATGGTCATAATCACATCATTTATTCCTTTGACATGCAGATGATCCTGATTGCAGACTACGCTACGGGTGTAAAGGAGAAAATATAGACTGCGTTCCAGAACAAGGTTGTGTTTGTCATGACGGTTACGAGTTCACTGATGACACCGAAACAGGGTGTGAAGGTAAGAAAAGTTCATGGTATTAAACGTCCTGTTTGACTCAATGAATGGAAGTATATTTTTGCGAAAGTCGATGCCATAGTGCCTCTATACTTACGAGACGTGCATGCATAAACGACGGGTACAAACGACACATTTCTGTTCTTGCCTGGTACTTGGTACGTATTGAAGCCTCTTGAAGATAATAACACCCAGAGGTGTAAGGTTATAACTAAAGGGTGGTTGACACATATTTATATACGACTGTCAGTAACCAGCTCAGTACAACTGTAAGCCAATGGAATTCCATACCAGACAATAAGAGTACATTGTGCTACATTTCTCTAACCAACAGAAGTGAAGAGATGTGTCTATAACATGATACTGAGCAATGTTGGTTTGAAAAAATTGTAATCCTAAACTTTCTTCAGTTCTTGGCAATGAGTAACCGTTAGGCTTTGACCGGCTATGAAGTAGTACGTTTTAAACAACCGTGCTGCGTAGACTACTGTAAATACTCGTGCGGCGGCCGTCCCTAACTCTTTTCAGACAAGTACAGCTAGCCTTGACTATTCCTTGAACCCGATTGATGTGTATTACACTCCTCCAACACAGCCCTTGTTCTCTAGAGTGTACAAATTTTTCACATCTCCCGGCCATAATGTCTGGGGACCTCTCACGTTCTCCAATAACAGTATTTTCGTACCACACTTCTGTCATCACTGACTCTCTTTTACACGTTACACATGCAGATAATACTCATATACTCTGCCAAAGTTTTTCAAACAGATGTAATTTGAAGCCAAAAATGAGACTATACAATGGCAAAACATCCTCACGCACAGATATGTGGGTGACTCGTTCCTTCCCACAGTATACCATCCATAGTAATTCCATATCTTGAACGAGGACATGTTGAAACAGTAAACATTTTCTGCAATGTAATTGTAATTTACTTAGGCCTGTTGTCTCTGGTTGCCTTCTCACCAGCAAACTTTAAGCAGATAAACGACACTTTTTCACAACTACAAATGTGTTCCTTCAAAAAAAAACGAAAATTTCTCAAATGTTTAAAATTTCCGATACAAGAGGAAACAAAGATTTCTCATAAATTACACCTTCACCAGTTGCACCATCAGGACAGTACGATCACTGGCGTATGCAGGTGGGGGGAGGGGGAGGGGGGCATTGGGCCATGCCCACCTCACCGATACCAATTTTTTTTAGATCCTGAAAATACGTAATTTTTTAACACAAATTTTACTTCAAAAGATAGCATATGCCCCAGTCCGACGATCGCACAACATATTTCATGGCCCTCCCCTTGAGAGAAATCCTGCGTACGCCACTGAGCACGATGCACATGTACTACCGGGACTGCAATGATAATCCGTATGATGCTCGCGCAACTGAATCAGCCAATGTGCTAAGTATTGCTGAACATTATTTTTTTTACTTTCCCAGCGAGAGAGGACAACAATTTGGATATTCCCTAGCATAGCAGCTTGCAGTTCTGCTAAATACACAAAAGTGATGTGTGGTTCAATGTAAGATTCATAATATCCGTTACGGAGGGAATTTGAGCAGCAAAGTAGAGAAATCCCTATACAGTCGATTCGAAGCTGTGGCTTTCATTAATAACACAACCCGACACACCAGTGGCCTAGCTACAGGGGGGAACAGGGGGCAATCGCCCCCCCCCCCGCTCTGAAATTGAAAAAATTCGGAAATTTTCAAATATCCGAAACATAGCTGAACATTATAAAATTTCCGCAAAAAGGGTAAAAATTTCCGAAAAATATAGCAAAATGTAGTGAAATATATCAAATTTTTCTTTGCCTCGCTGCGCTCAGCATTTAATAAATCTTACATTTAGGAAATTATAGCAGAATGTAATAAAATATATCATTTTTTCTTAGCCTCGCTACGTTCGGCATCTTACAGAACTTAAATATGGCAAAATATAGCAAAATGTAATGAAATATATCAAATTTTTCTTTTGCCATTTGATAAAGCTTACATTTAAGAAATTATAGCAAAATGTATTAAAATATGAAATTTTTTCTTTGCCTCTCTACGCTCGGCATCTAATAATTCTTATATATGGCAAAATGTAGTGAAATATATCAATTTTTTCTTTGCCTCGCTACGTTCGGCATCTAATAATTCTTATATATGGCAAAATATAGTGAAATATACCAAATTTTTCTTTGCCTCGCTTACGCTCGGCATCTAATGAAACTTAATTGTTTAACAGAATTTATTTCTATAAGACATTATATGGTTATTATTTATAAGTATAGTTTTCTTTTCCGTCTCAGTGAAGGTAATGTGTGAATACAATTTTTAAGATTTTGGTCACTGTATTAAGCCTAAATAATTTATACTATTGTCTGCACTTTACGGATCACAATAAATTGTCAAGAATCCCTTGATACTAGACTTGACAAATATCTTTAATTATTGACTTGGAAAACGCTTTAAAGATTATCTTCTCGACATAAAAAAATAAGAAAAAACATTAAGTTAATACAACACAATTGGGTAAATAAATGGATTTGGAGGCTTCAATTTCAAACAGAAGTAAAAACAGAAATCACGCCTCTCTTCGCTCGGCGATTACAAGCTTACAGGTCCCTACAAAGCCCTAGTGGTAAAATGAATTTAGGGCCTACATTTACAATTGCATATGAAGTACGTATTGCAAAATGCATATCCATATGTATAATACTATGTAGTGCAATATGCTTTGGGAAATGTTTACCATTCAACCTGAAATGTAGTATAGAAGAAGAAAAGTTCCGAAATTTTCAGATGAAAATTCGGAAATTTGTAGGTCTTGCTCCTCCCCCCCCCCCGGGAAAAAAATCCTAGCTACGCCATGCGACACACGCATTCACACACACACACACACTCACACACAGAATCACTGGGACGAACCATCATTAAAATAATGATGTGAACTTGGCACTACTGAACAGCAAGACAAACGCCAACACCGTGAATGGTCTCCACACGATTACGCCCGCATAGAACCATGCAAGTAATCATGTTAGTCACATAACGTTGCGCACTGCACGATGAGCAAATAAGTGCAGTGCACATATGAAAAGTAGATGATAAGATTGCTTGTTCATAACTGGGTCTACATAACCTTATATCATGTATGGTGCCTATGCGTGGATAGTGAATTCACTACCATGAATTCAATTTTGTGATACATTGTACTGTAGATAAAGAAATTATTATTCCACTGTTTGTGTGATGTAGTTCATTTGTTATGTGGACATGTAAGAGAAGTAATGATTATATCTGCTACAGGTCAGTTGTAGTCTTTCGATAAAGAAGTATTCTTACAAAGATTTATTAGGCTTTGAATAATCAGGGATATAGCAAGCGGCTTGATGCACGTTTGGAAATTTTCTTAACTGATATGAACAGCTATCATTGGTACCGTGGTGGCCGATAACTTTCTTGGCATAATATAAGCTGCATGTTTCAAAAACATTAATCACGGCTTCCATTCCTTCAACAGAGATTTCCCCACCGTCTCCTGGCGGTGACGATTGCCTAGATATCTACGGGTGTGAGGGAGACAATATATACTGCGTTTCAGAACAAGGTTGTGTTTGTCATGATGGTTACGAGTTCACTGAAGGGAGCACGACAGAGTGTGAAGGTAAGGCAGTGTGGTTGCGGGGGCTAAATGTTTCGTTGATTTATTCATGAAAGAACTATCTTCCTTTTTACCTCTGACTTTTCTCAACTGATATGAACAGCTACCATTGGTACTGTGGTGGCCAATAACTTTCTTGGAATAATATAAGCTACACGTATCAAAAACGTTAATCACGGCTTCCATTCCTTCGACAGAGATTTCCCCACCGTCTCCTGGCGGTGACGATTGCCTAGATATCTACGGGTGTGAGGGAGACAATATATACTGCGTTTCAGAACAAGGTTGTGTTTGTCATGATGGTTACGAGTTCACTGAAGGGAGCACAACAGAGTGTGAAGGTAAGGCAGTGTGGTTGCGGGGGCTAAATGTTTCGTTGATTTATTCATGGAAGAACTATCTTTTTTTTTACCTGTGATTTTTCTCAACTGATATGAACAGCTACCATTGGTACTGTGTTGGCGGTAACTTTCTTGGAATAATATAAGCTGCATGTATCAGAAAAAAGTTAATCACGGCTTACATTCCTTCGACAGAGATTTCCCCACCGTCACATGGCGGTGACGACTGCCTAGATATCTACGGGTGTGAGGGAGAAAATATATACTGCGTTTCAGAACAAGGTTGTGTTTGTCATGATGGATACGAGTTCACATACGAATGGAACGTGTATGCATAGCCTTCACGAATAGCAATGTCACTTTTTATTGACTAAGTGTACCAAGAGTTCTCAAGAATATCAGATGTTTAACTAACGCATGAAAATTTCCTAAAACAATTTGGTCAGCTTTGTACAATGTTGTCAGATATCTCTTAGCTGTATCAAAAACGTTAATTACGGCTTTCATTCCTTCAACAGAGATTTCCCCACCGTCTCCTGGCGGTGACGATTGCATAGATATCTACGGGTGTGAGGGAGACAATATATACTGCGTTTCAGAACAAGGTTGTGTTTGTCATGATGGTTACGAGTTCACTGAAGGGAGCGCAACAGAGTGTGAAGGTAAGGCAGTGTGGTTGCGGGGGCTAAATATTTTGTTGATTTATTCATGGAAGAACTATTTTTTTGCCTATGTTTCAATAAATTAATGGAACGTGTACATTGACATGGTCATGCCCCTCCCCTCACGGATGCCACTTTTTAGATCCTAAAAGTACGTAATTTTGTAACACAAATTTTACTTCAAAAGTGGCAAATGTGGCACAAGATTGCATGTTAGGACACCTAAATTTTCAATTTTTCAAAGGGGAGGAGTTATCTCCTCATGGTCCCCTCACTGATCTCAAGTTTTTTTTAAGTTCCTAAAAATACGCAAATTTTGTCACACAAATTTTCTTTCAAAAAGGTAGCATATGTGGCACCAGATTGCACGTAAGGACAGCCAATTTTTCAAAATTTTTCAAAGGGGTCTAATTGGAGGGGGACACCCCTACCCCAGGCCGTTGATTACTAATGCCCTTTTTAAGTTCCTAAAAATACGTAAATTTTGTAACAAATTTTACTTCAAAATTTAGCATATGTGGCACCAGATTGCATGTAAGGACACCCTATTTTTAAAAAAAATATTCAAAGGGGAGGAGGACACCACTCCCCTTATACCCCTCACCCTGGCCGGTGATCACACATCATACAGCATGCCCCCCCCCCTTGAGAGAAATCCTGTGTACGCCACTGAAGGTGTATGCATAGCCTTTACGCATAACGATGTTACTTTTTCATTGATTAACTGTCGGTACCAATAAATGTTAAGGAGTAGGCCTATCAGATGGTTAAGTAACGTTTGAAAATTTCCTAAAACAATTTGGTAAGCTATGTACAATGTTGACAGATAACCAGAGTTGCAATCAAGTCACGACTCAAGTCGGAACCTTCCAACACTACCTGACTTGACAAATTATGGGCAATTTTCCCCTATTAAAATAACACGGAGACTCGAGTCGACTTGAGTTGACTTGAATTGCCTGGAAAAGAGTGACTTGGTTACAACTCTGCATATAATTCTTGGCAGTATCAGAAGTCTTAATAACGACTTCCATTCCTACGACAGAGGTTTCAAAATCGTCACAGTCAAGTGACGACTGCAGTCAACGCCACGGGTGTGAGGGAGAAAATATAGACTGCTCAGAAGGAGGTTGTGTTTGTCATGCCGGTTACGAGTTCACTGATAGGACCAGAACGCAGTGTCAAGGTGAGGCAGTGTTGTTACAGGGACTGAATATTAGATTGATTTATTCATGGAAGAACTATCTTTTTATGGCTATGACTATGCCATTGCGCCCCTAAACTAATGGAACGTGTATGCATGGCATTCACGCATAACAATGTTACTTTTTTATTGATTAACTGTACCAATAATTGATAAGGATATCATGATGAACAATTGGTAATCTATGTACTATGTTGACAGATACGGTAACTCTTAAAGTGTTAATCACTGCTTCCATTCCTTTGACAGACGCATGCTCACTGTCACCGACTGTCACACAGGATGCAATTAAATAGGATGTTTAAATAGTCTGGCAAGGGAGAGACAAAAACTATAACACCCGAATAGCAATAATTAAAACTTTCTTAAAGTTTTAAGCATATTTCAGATTGGTAAGCAAAAACAAATCACCTCAGGTTCATCACTCCTCAAAAAGAAAAAAAAAAAAAAAAGAACCAAACAAATAAACAAATCAAGCTTAGGGTGACATTATGGAAATTATACTGGACATGTTCAGAACCCAAGTCTACCGGTGTTCGAAATTTTGGGTAACTTTATTTTCCTCTGCTTTGATAAAAAAGTTCCTTCTTATCTTAAGGTGAAGTCTATTCTGCTGCTCTAATTCAAAGCCTATTTCAAAGTATTTCAAACGAACAAAGTAGATGGTCCAAAAATATACAAAAATAAACTTTCACTCAGGGTGCGTTTTCCATACGGTCAGGTAAATTATATTTGGTGTTCCCACTTGAGGAAAGTTGAACTCTGCAGCGAAGAATTAATTAAAGTCCCTCAAGCTCAACAGTCAAACTCCCAGCTTGGGCGTAACACGACCATGAAAGGGTGGCCTTTCATCTTTGTACCAGAACGGAGTTACACTAAGAAAGAGAATAATCCATGCACAAAAGTGTGTTACTTTTACTGCATATAACTGTGGTATAGTTTTCGTCTTCACTTCTCCGGTGAGCACCCCGTTGCATCAAGCACAGAGAATATAATACAAACTTTGGGATCGGTTAAATTAACCCCGCTTCTCCCTTTTTTGTTCCAAGAAGCTAATAATTTTCAGGGGGCTTTCCTTTCCGTACGATAAATACACTCCTTTTTAAAAAAAAAAAATGAACGAAGCATCATTATTCTACACTTTGTCTTTGTCTTAGCAAAACTATAAACTGCATCAGATACTTCACTTGGCATATCATGCAACTTCCTCATTTCCTTTTGCTGGAACTGTAAATACAATGCTTTCCCGATTCTTCAAAACTTAGCCACTTACACATCAACCATTAAACTGCCTAATGCAGTATCAAAATGAGTTCAAAATACTCACATTCAGAGATATGTATACAGTGCATACTGGCTCCCAAATTGTCAGCTGCCCACGTCCCCAGCGCCAGGCGAAGCTGCTCCCCCCTGAAAATATAATTTCAAGAGTCTTCAGGATAAGTGTATAGTCGAAATAACTCATTCACCAATATTCTGATGACTCAGGTTTATACAAACATTTTTCTGCGCCCATTAAGTTAACGACTTTACAAATTTCTTGGGCAACACCATTCGCTACCTGTATTCGACCAGTGACGTCTTGTTTTGTCTGCGTCTAAAACAAAAGTGATGTGCCCCACCCCTGCAAATCTAAACCTCAGCCCTCTTTACACTCATGTGAGAGTCGTCTGGTGTCCAAGATAAGCAGTTCAACAATAACTCTTTTTCGTTACGCTATCTGGAAGTCCTGATCAAAAAAAACCTATTCAAATACACCTGAGCATGTTCGGACCTGAGGAATGGCTTTGCATAATGTCACACCCAGAATGATCTCCCAACTATAACCTCTTTTAGACTCAGTTTTATAGTATTTTGAAAGTATTCGTATTTGTAAGTATCCTGTACAATACGGCGCTAGACAATTTCGTGACCCCGACAGATCAATGATTGCATTGGAGATTATAGGTATGCTAGACAAAATATAAACTGTTTCAGAAGTAGGTTTTGTTTGTCATGGGGTTTACGAGTTCATTGATCATACCCGAACAAAGTCTAAAGCTACGGTAAGAGTGTGGTTACCACAGCGGCTTATCTTTGTATCACACACCCAACTATTTCCGTGGGGGAAAAACAAACACACAAGCATCATTGCACACATGCACACTTGCACGCCTGCGCATATAGATGTATTAAAACGTGCACATATACACACATACATGCTCATCAGCACTTCATCAACCCTTTCTAGATTTATGCGATACCTTGAGACTTAAACAAAATAAATCTTATTTCATGTGCTCTTGAATAGATTTTCAAAAAGTCTTAGAACTTAATTATTTTGGATTTGACAGACACGGTATTTAATATTTCATTTTTTCCCTAGAAATAAATGAATGTACACGAGGTTTGCACAACTGCAACATACCAGCGAACTATGTGTGTATAAATGAGGATGGAAGTTTCTCTTGCAAGTGTCGAGACGGTTACACACAGCATCCAATTAATGGTGCATGTGTGAGAATAGGTGAGCATTTGCAATGTTTATAAATTGTAGTACGATTTTCACACTTCCTTAACACTTTTGCTAATGCTGTAATGCTGTAAACGATCCTTTCTCAGAGATTGCTGTGCAGTTAAAAAAAAAAAGCATATAATCAACAAAATGAAGAACTACTTGGGTTTGTTCAAGACTCTTGACAATTGATTGCATAATTGACTATTCCTCTTACAAAGAGGTTTTAAGTTGCCCCCTCCCCCCGCTAAAAACGAATTCTGGCTTGCATTCATAAAAGGGGGCCATTGTGACAGACCTTTGAGTTTTCGTCAAATGTAATCCACATGTCAAACACTTTGCTGTTTAGGTATACTTTGCACTTGTCATGAGAAATCTATGGATTCCGTAAATTGTAGATTCCATCATGGACTTGCTCTGTAAACATACATTACAGAAAAGGAAGGGAAAGCATTTAGAGGGAAAAGTTAATCATGCTTTTTGCCTGGAGTTTGTTTCTTTTTTCAAGCCCTTGAGGTTAATATTAAGAGTGTGCAATTGAGCTCTAGTAAATTTCACACAGACAAGAGTAAGGTTGTATTGATGTCTTCAGTTTGATATATATCTTCTATGTGGGGGGGGGGGGGTAGGACAACCCAAAAGATAGTGGAGAGTTTCATTGTAATGAACGACTAATTCGCAAGTATTAGTTGGTGAGCACAGAGGATATGTGGTTTCGAAAGCGCACCTTAAACAGCGTGGAGGTGGACCGAGTATATTGAACGTTACATTTGGTAAATGTAGTAAGGCAAATTAGATTTTGGTAAATGCAATTGATTTTTATTTAACTTTATACGTTACCCATGAAGAACTTTGAAAAGTACGGGAGTTGGTAGTAAAAGTTTGGCAAAAGTCACATTCCTTGTTTCAGGTGAAAGAACAAGATCGGTAGTTCGCAAAGAAGGGGTTTGAACTTATGATGTGGAACGGGGAATTATAATTCTTGAAGATTTTTGCTGGAATAATGGAGCGTTTAGGGAAAAGTTCTTTAAAGGGTCGGGAAGAACATTAAAAATGTGGGGGAGATGACTTCCAACATAAGTCGGTACTTCTGTCGCAAAGATATGAGTTTAGGTCTAAGAAAGTTAGTACCAGTTGAAGGGGCAGCACACTCATATATATATATATATATATATATGTATATATATATACAAACACACATACATGCATACATACACACACATACATACATGCATGCATGCATACATGCATGCATGCATGCATACATACATACATACATACATACATACATACATACATACATACATACATACATAC
>WURT03466437.1:0-22208 GCA_009936505.3 Holothuria glaberrima | reverse complement strand
ATTTCCCAAGAATTCCCAAGAAAATCCTAACATTTTCTATGGCAAGGAATCACTAAGCCTTTGGGCTTTCTGGTTTTTTGTTCTGTAATCCTACAGCATTCTGTAGACATTTTTTTACAGTGAAGCTTATTAACAGGGGTTAAATCCTAAGCTTGCCAGATATTTGACAAGATTTGATTAATTATTGACTGGATGAGCAGTCCATTTATGAGCCAAATGTACCCAATTTTGAACCAGAGCTTGTAAATTTTTTTACAATATATCGGATGGTGCCTCTCTGGATCAGACCCTTTTAGCGTGTAAACATCAGGTACCATCATGCTTTATGCAATTATTCCTTTTTAGGATTACACGATCAGTACGAAAGTCGGGACTTTATTTGTAAACAGTTCCTTAAATTGAATGGGAACAAGAAACGCCAGTTATACCACCACTACACCAACGCCACCGATAAGAGGAACGTTGAATTTGTCTTCGATGCCTCCATGGATGTAATCATGAAAGGAAATTTACAGACGATCGGTATGATATGAAACAAGCAAAGTGGAAGTACACCGCCGTGCCAAGCTACCTATGAGAATTGTACGGTCGATACACAAAAGTCCATCATCATCCGTCCGGTGATAGTGTGAGCAGTTCGTTGTTCGCCAACGTGCTGCCACAAATGGATGGGGTCGAAATTCGTCAATCTGGAATTATCTTACTCTCGATTGGAATACTTTTTTGGAAAATTTGCTTCTCAAGATGACAACAAAACTCTAAATTAACGGCAAAGGCATGCTCTATACGCTGAATCAACGGAACACTACAATGGGTGAAAAGTCCGTATAACAATGTGATACATGTAAAGACGGAATACAGGACTTGTGTAAGTTATCGCTTATACGTCTATGACACATACAATGATAATCCTATATGGACTAATGAAGTTTGAAGTGATCTGTAAACTGTGACGTCAGTCACGTCACAAATCAAAATGGTTACCATAGATGAATGAGAACAAAACTTATCGTCTGCGCTTACTTCTGTGTATACTGCAATGACTACTGCACTGTAGCCTTCATGTCATGCACTACGCTAAAGACACTATGACAGTAGCGCAGACAAAATATTTTCACTCCAATTTCAATTAATGATATCACAGTGTCAATAGTGGTCTGCTGACAAACCACATGACTTAACTTCAATCACCTATTATTATTATTGTCTGTTTGTCGTTGTGTGGGAAAGTGATTATGACTGATGCGTTTTAAGAATATCTCATAACCAAAACGAGGCTAAACAAAATTGTTCAAAGTTTACATTTTTGTATGTGTTAAACCTCTGTCGTCTTGACGCGTAAATATGACGTCATTTGCATTAATCTGTTAAAACCAGTTGTAATTTTCTATCTTATCACCTGTGAAAAGTTGTTAAATAGTCTTGTGGTTATACATACAGGAATATTACTTTATACACTACTGGCAAATAAACGCTTTTAAATCAAAGCTTCAACAATAGCTCAAGTACCGATAAATTTACTTCAGTGCTATAAGTTGATGAACTAAGTTCCACTTAAAACGTTGCATGAAAAAATCACAATGGACGGTATAAACCGGATGTTCTGGGCCTTCAATTTTTCAACGTTTTTGTAATACATATTACTATGTTGCACTCGCGTGTTGAATTTTATTGCTCAAAAAATATCTTCACACGGTTAAGTGGTCAACTACTGTACTTCACTGTTCATGTCCAATGTTTAAGACATTTTAAGAAAATTAAGGTAACTTGCTGCATGGTTCTCTTCTTAAGTTCTGTCAAGTGAGTTTCTTCAAATATGGATTCATTATTAAGAGAAATTCAGTCAATGAACTTAAAAATAATATAAGTGGCAAACTGCCTCAATTTTCTAAGTTAACCCAACATATAGGTCTTACAGTGTTTACATTTTAAGAAGCACGGAAACTGAACGTTTAACGCCAAGACATGGAAGATGTAAAAGGTAATTTGTCGCAGAAATACCCCACCGTGCCTATTGAATAAGATGTTTCGACTGATGGGAATGACAATTTTCAGTCGTATTGAAACATGTTTTTATTGCAATTTCCGTGTAAATGACGAGCGTTGTAATTTGTGACTTCCAAGTAGGAGATAGATTTTTGTTACGACTGATGGCCAAAGAGACAGGGTATTTGCTCTTCTCAAAAATTTGAAAACAGTTATTAGAGGATCGGTCACATAATCAAACTACTACATCGTGAAGGCAAGATTTGTGATAACAGAAAGTTAACATTCTGGGCCATGAAGAACCGTGTAGCATAAGCGGCACACTACACATTCTTCTAATTGGCCAAAGCATCCTCAAACAATATGCATCTCAAAATTGTAGAAAATCTACAGGGTCCTTTTTGTGATTCTTCATTCATGAGATCAAATTGACACTTTCTGTTAGTGAATTGAAGATCTTGTCCGCTTGAAAACTGTTTCACCACAGGAACTTAAAGGGGCTTAATGAGTCGGTTCACAAAATTTATGATTTTTTTCACACCTTTGAAAATTAGTCATATCTTGGTGGTAAAGGGTCAAACTGAGAGATCCTGCACATCTGACACACAATTAAATGGCAATGATAGGGTTATTAAAAATGAAAATCAGTTATTAAAAATTCGTGTCCAGACACTTTTTACCATTAGATATTAACTGTATGCAACCCTTGTCCACAAATACAACAATTTATCACACTTCCGGTATCTATCGGAAGTGATACATGAGAAATGAGGCTAACTAGAAACAGTGTCATGCATCAATCCCCTTCAAACTACTTCACAAAATAATCGATATCAACTCAATGAGCCCCTTTAAAGCAAAAAAGGTTATGATCCATTGCATCAAACATCTAAGAGGAGTGCAATGTTATGTCCGCTAGTTCAAGCACAATGAATGGACCAACGCGTGAACAAAAGTCTAGTATGGAAGGGAAGTTTTGGTCTGTTTTATTGCTACGTAAAAAGTCTTATTGATGTAAGCACCACTGAAAGTACCGCTCCCACTTGTATGAAATATGGAAGTAATCCTCATCACGTGTGCTGAATTCATGATCTGGACCAAAAACGTAATATTAATGTAAGTTCACTTGTTTCGAAGTTTTGTTTGAATTGAAAAATAAATTATTGTAATGTACGGTTTTACAATGCGGGTAGTAAGTGTTTATTGTTGAGAAAGTTATCAACAGTGGATATTGTATAATATTTGTGTTTATTATTTAAGGGGAGGCCTTTAAAGTTTATACTCTCGTTTTATCGACTTTTTATTGCCTCAATGTTCAAGCAACGCTTTTATTTTCTTACTGCATACCTTCATAAAACGAAAGGTGTATTTAACTGCATTAAAAGTCATCATGTGTTTCGAAAGCTGCATTATTGGTAGTTTCGTCAAACAAATTTGATAACTATCAAATTGTGTATGTCATCGTTTGGAATGATGTCACACCTAGGACTATGTGGATATGTGAAAAAAATGGCAAAAAGGTGTTTTCTGCACGTATCTTGAATCGTAGGCCATGATGGTGTGTCTCATGGAGTTGTTATTTACTAATGTACAACCGTCACTGTGTTACTGACAACTAGATGCGGTGACAACAGCACAAAAATCAAGCTCTGAGGGAGAATAGATAAGAGTTCATGCCCATTAATTTGACTTTCATCTGTCAGTCTGTTAAGGGCATTTTACAGTGGCATGTTTAACAAGATTCGTTCTTGAAAGAGAAAATTGTCCACGTATGTCCTCCAAAGCTTAATTGTAGCAATCCTCATTCCTAATTCAAAATACACCAGTTTGACGCTTGGTTACAAGTCTGTGTAAAGGTGCCTCAATTTTCCTCAAGGTCACAAAATATAACGAAAAGTGGTCAAATTGCCTCAGGTATTGTCATTCTTAACTTTTAATTGATTTATTTGTCCTTGTAATCCCATATTGTTGGAATATTGTAATATCTTTGCGTGTAGATCTAGTACAAAACTAGGGTATAGCGAGAAAAGTTTGAAGCATATCATGTGGCGATATCAACATTGTAAAATAATGTAAAAACTATTTCTAATCAATGTATCGAGATGACATTACCCATTTCTCATCCTGAATCTCATCTCTGAAAAACAGCGTTACTTTGAAAATTAGTATTTGATTGTAATCGATCACATTCTTGGGATGGAGTTCTCACCTCCTAGAAGAGAGAAAATTTTATTATAGCATCAAATCTTGTAAACAAGAAATGTTATCTTATTGTAAATGTGTAAATCTTATTAAAAATGATCTAACGATATTTCGTTTATTTTTAAAAACCCATATGTAAAGAGTAAAATACGGTCACCTCAGTTCAGGTGCGTAGCCAGAAATTTGTCGAGGAGGGGGAAAACTATTTAAGTGTAGAGCCACCATATTTTGGCGCGAAGCGCCAAGAAAATTTTGGCCGGCTGAAAATGGCACTTCCCAGGCCTTGTAAGTTGCATCTAAACTTTTTCTATTTTGAGTTGCTAGCGGTATCATAAAAACATTAAAATATACAAAAATATGCTCAAAGGGAGTGGGGGATGCCCCCTTCGCCCCCTTGGCTACGCGCCTGCCTCAGTTTGAACTTCGTGTACTCTAGTATCACGGCTACCCTGGTATAATCTAATACATATATCGCTCTTTCGGCTTGTGCAGAATGGAGTCAAGCATGTCTGATAGTCGGAAGAGGGGTTGTTAGGGAGTTTTTCCCTTACAACTCCCTGGTCGGAAGAAATGTCACATGCGGTTGTCTCTGTTGGGGCGTATAGGCATAACGGCCCAGTTTCCAACCAATTCGTTCAAGTCGAGCCGGCCACGGCCTTTTTTCCAGTTGTGGCTCACTGGCTTGCTTTCACTTACTCCATTGCTTATGAGGAGCATCAAGCACAACGGCAGAAGGTTCCATTTTTAAAGTCTTTGGTATGACTCGACCAGGGAATCGAACCCGGGCCTTCCTCGTGAGAGGCGGATGCTCTACCACTAGACCAAACACGTGGTCGACACAACAATGAAGCACATGACAGAGTACTTCTCACGCACGCTGCGTATCCGTACACTGATCAAGTAATTAGCTGTTTGCATTGCTTGGTGTAAGTTGCGATGATACACATTTGCCTTAATGGGGCGCACTTTCTGTTCTATGACGTCATATACATAAGGTCTATACCGATGTTCTGTAACACCATGAAAGATACGGGAAAAACTATTGAAGAAGAGATTTTACAGGCTCAACCGAAAGATGAGGGTGATAGTTTACTCCCTTGAATTGGTTGCTCAAAGGAGTAGGCCTATTCCAGTTACAATTTAAATAACCTTAAATGAGAGGTAATAATGATTGTCACATGCCCTTCAAACCACACACCCATAACTTGTTCATAACTCACGATTTTCCTGTTTAAGGATAGGCTATTTTTGTCAAAAACAGACTTCCAGTTGCTTCAAGGTAACAAAATGTTACGTTCTACCGGCTTCTAGAATCTTTTTTGTTCTTTACAATTGACCTTTTAATTGGACCTTGAAATTTGACACCAGTGAAACATTGAATAACATCCATTTAAGATTGAGCTTAAAATTTTGTGAAAATAAAGATTACAACCCTGAGTGTCTGTATATTTTATTACATATGTGTCAAGATAATAAACAAATACAAAGATGTTCAATTAGTCTGCCTGTATGACATTACAGATTTCCAATAATGCGAAGCACTGTTGTAATGATTGAATATTTTATTTAAAAATTCATAACTTCTAAACGGAACATGATCTTGAGATGGGATTTAAACAGAAAAAAGAGAGAAAATTTCCCACAGAATATTTATTACTTTGTAAATCTGCCACGAAGGATATAGCAGTAACCATTCGATAAAATAAAGCTTGAATGCCACATTTAAGAAGTAACATTTTTCTCTTACGTAACTGATCGAGGGACGGGGATGGGCGTGAATGGTCGCCTAATACATGAATCCCTTTGAAGGAGCCACAAAATATGTTTTATGGAGGACCTTTATTGCAATATAGTGCATTTGAAATTTCGAATTTTCTGATAAATTTCAAACCCGGTCTCAGTGTTCTCAAGAGATTTTCAAGAGAGGGGCGGCCACGCTCGAAACGCGTACGCGTTCACTAATCACATTGATTTCCACACAACTATATGATTATTTCCTGCAAAAAGGAAAAAATGTGTGTAAATTTTTGCTTCCAGTATGATGGCGAAATTTTTTAGAGGTGATCGTTATTTCAGGGGACGGCAATTTTCACTCGGGGAAGGGCTGCCCCCTAAAACCCCTCGTGGAGAACACTGGGTCTCCACTCTATTCTCCCTGTCCAGCTTCAACAGCTTTCAAAAAATTCATTGAACTGACTCTGCAAACTCTTTTGCCTCCATTCAGTTACAAACGTAAAATTAGATACCATCTACCCTATTGGTTGTGAAAATTTGACCAATTTATCATGCTGTGCGCGAATAAGGTAGAATTATTATCAACCTTAGATCAATTTTGTCGAAGTGTCTTGTTGGCTAGTATTGCAGTATTAGAATTTCTCGATGGTAGATGTTATCATGTACTACCACAGCGACCATTACAAACTTGTATCCTGTACCTGACCCTTATGTTAGTATTTTTTGAATAAACCTATGGACAGAAGAATAATGCTACTGATAATTTGCTGAGATGTTTGTTAGACAGTAAAAGGAGAATAAATTTAATGCCGTAGTTTGTACTAAAAGAAATTATGTTCAGGCTATAAAATTAAAATAGTAAATTTGCCCACTCCCTGCAGTGCATGGAGCTATAATACTAATACAGCAAAAACACAAAAAATGAATGCAAAGTGGATAAATAATGGCCTTATTCACTGTCTTCCTCTTAACAACATAGTTCATAAAATCAACTAAAAACGCAGGAGTAGTAGGTTTAACTCTGGTTAGTGTAGCTTGCAGCTATGTCAGTGACCTCTGTGTGACGTCATCACTGCAGCAGTAAATTGTTCGCAGTCAGTCGGAGATAAGACATAACTTACAACTTTTCGGAAGTCTATCTGTTGATAAGGTCTTATGTCGGATAGGGGAAGAGCTGCATCCATTGGCTCCTGGAGTTTCACATCTTGTATGCCAACATGTGGTCTTCCCAAGACGCAAGTAATAAAAGAGTTTGGAAAAAACATAGACTTCAAATTTACTAAAGCTTTTGCCAAGGTCATAGATTCCGACGGCCACATTTTTTGAAAGGCGACTTCCAATTAAATAAGTTTGCACGAATTTAGTTTTGTGTACTTCTAAAGCATATCAATTTACAGAGAACAGATACTGTTAAAATCATTAAATTATTATTCCAATATGTGGCTGCTCTGAAATTTTGTGTCACTTTTTCCAATTTGCATTATGTATTTATTCTTGTAAATAGCGCACAGTCGAAAAAGTAAATTTTAAGATATATACTACACATGTAAAGGGCTTGTGTTGGCCCTTTTTGACTGAAACGGTTGAAGAAAATTTGCATTAATAAAGAAATATATGAAGCTGAAACTTGAAAAATGTTTTAGTATTTATCTTCTCCATGCACCACTTAATTTTAGCCTGTGTTCCATTATGTTTCTTAACCTTAGTTTAGTAAAATTCTTCCAACCCATTTGCTAGTCCTACCATGAGCGTACGGGACTTTTCAAATTGGGGGGGGGGGCAGAAAATTTTTGCCCGAATCTCCGAAAGTTGCCCAAAGTCAAGAGCGTGGTTCCATCTCCAAAGACGGGGGGGGGGATTTTCACCATATGTGAATCGCCGTCCTAGGAGGGTCCAAGGGGAGGGGATGTCCCCCTCCCCTTTGGAAAAGTTTTGCTCATGGAAGGTGGGTTAGATGCAAAATGGTGCTACATTTATTGCTAAATTTGAGATGGATATATTTCAAAAAATTTCTACTCCTTTAGGAAATATTTTCATCTTTCTTGTTTAAGTGAACTTTTTACTCAGTTCTTGGAGTAAATCAGAACCACACTGCGCTAAATAAGTGAACAGTAAACTGTTAGACTACATATACCATCAGCAAGTTAACTCATATCTTATGAAATTTGGATATGGAAGTGATTAGGACTGTCCGTGTCAGAGCCTTTTCCGAAAGTCTGATAAGGTGATACTGGCAAATAACTATATGCGCGAGAAGCGCGCCAAAATTGTTGCACTTTTTTCGGGAATTCGATCAAAAATTCGGGAACTCAGTAGAAAATTTGGGCAATCTTTTCACTTTTTCTTCATCTTTGCCGAAATTTCACCTATACTGTGCCCGAATTTTGGTTAGTTTTTGCATGAATTTTCAACCTCAAGATTTTTGGGGGCCAGTCTGTGCCCCCTTCCCCCGTCTCGTACGCCTATGAGTCCTACATAAAAGTTATTAAGTGAAAATTTTTTGAAGTTTTAAAAAGAAAATTATTTTTGACTGAAATTGTTATCGCTATGCTTTAATTAGCTTTAAATGTCCCCGATTTGAGACACGGCTGTTGCTTTCGGGCGTGTGTCCAAGAGTGTTAAAGGTGCGTGCCCCCCCCCCGTTTCGAATGAAAAAAAATAAATACCATATACTCTCATCGGTCGCCACTCACGGTTTATCAAAATTGAAGTAACGGCCTCGGATTAAAACAGTACATACTCAAGTGCTTTTATCACGAGGCTTTCCAGGTTATAAAGCAAGGAGACCGATGACATAAAAACTATATGTGTAATATTCCATTTTGCGTTGAAGAAGTTACACAAATCAAGTTTAAACGCGACCCACGCCTCTCACCTTGGCCAGTCGGCTCCACTGCTGACTTTTGCCCATCGATTCCCGGTGATAACAGATATTAAAGATAAGGTCTACATGGCAGAGGCGTGGACAGTAGAAAGAAAGTTCGAAAGTGTCCCCTCATCCCCCTCCCTCCCTCCCCCCCCCCACGAAAATCGGGTGTAAAATTCGTGTAGGCGAAGGCAAGATGGGGAAGATGAGAAAAGAGAAAAGAGAGAGAGAGAAGGAAAAGGAAAGAAGGAAAGGGTGAAATACGCAGGAAAAGAAAAACAAAAGAATACCTAGAGAAGTGTTACATTCATACATTTACCCGCTTTGAGCTGAGTTGACAAGATGGAGAGCTCAAGCAGGTTAATACGATAACTATTCGGAACCACAGGTTTACAGTATAAGTAAATTGCACGCTGAAATTTTAGCTATACGTTGGGTGTATCGGGTTACTGCGTTCCAAGAAATGCGCTTTGGGGGTTAAAGAGGCAGCTTCATAAAAAAAAGAAGAAATCGGCCAGATTTTTACCCAAAATGGAGCTTGTCATCTGCGTAAAAGTTAGACAACAGAACACACGGTTGCTCCTACTCCCTCATGATGCACCACTTTCAGCCTGCTTACGGGCTATAATGTGGCTTTATAGGGCACTTCTAGTTGATGATTACTGGGAAAATTTAGATCATCATCGAGTTTGAAGCTATCCATTATTTTTTGGCTACGTCTTTGTATAAATGTCTGTCCCGGTGCCCCACATACTGATCTGAAAATAAAATAATCTGATTAGGGTA
Source organism: Holothuria glaberrima (assembly GCA_009936505.3). Classification (NCBI taxonomy): domain Eukaryota; kingdom Metazoa; phylum Echinodermata; class Holothuroidea; order Aspidochirotida; family Holothuriidae; genus Holothuria; species Holothuria glaberrima. The sequence goes on along the minus strand of WURT03466437.1, from coordinate 12,634 downwards.
TAGACAGAAACAGAAATGACTTGATTATATAAACATCTTAATTTTCTTAATCTTTGATAAATGACGTGGGTCCTTTGAGATACTTTATCCAGACGTCAATAAATATGGCACTTAGAGAGCTCGGTGGGAAATTGAAGCTTCCTTCATACTGTCTTGTTCTCTAGAATTTTATCTTTAATGTTTTAAAAGTTTCACAGAGTAAAGCAATGGCAGTTTTCTTCAAATCTTGTAGTCTGAAAATTCTATTATGTTGATTTTATTGTCATCAATCCCTTATCTCTTGCCTCCCTGGCTTATTAATTTTGTATCTTACACCAGCCCGGGCCCCCGTTATTAAGAAAACAAGAAAGCATAACCTACTCTTAAGAGTTCAGAAACCATGATCATTCTTCAAGAAACGTTTAGATTTTGACACGATGAATTTCTCCATGTAGGCTTTCTTCGCCTGAGGGGCAAGCTAAGCATGTGACAAACATAAGATTCGGAAATTTTAGTCACGATTTTTAGACTTTCGCTAGGTTTGATTAAATAAACGGTATGCAAATCAAATTGTGGCTATAAAGCCTTTTAGCAGGCCCCTACTTTTAAATATTTCAACCTGTGCGATTTCCGAACGCAGGGAAAGATTGCTGCAAGATGTTGTTCGGTATTTCTCGGGCACATTAATAGTGAGTTACAATGTTTCGTTTCGTATATTGTTTTTTCCGCTTTACATGTAGACATACAAAGAAAGAATATAACTTTTGCGTAGGAATTTATGTACAGACATAAGCGAAAAGAAGTACACAAAAACTCCAGAGGGCTTGAGAACGTCCACTCCCTGTAAACAAAAAGAGAGAGAACAAAACTACAAGGGAACAACCAACAAATTGCTTTGAAAAAAAAAAAACAAATGATCAAAAACACACAGAAAAGGTAAAAAACCAGAAAGAACTACCCCGACGAAAAAACCCATCCCCATCCACCCACCCCACCCCAGACAAGAGAATTACAAAAGAAAAATGGAACCTACTGCCATTGTGCTTGGTGCTCAGCATAAGCAATGGAGCAGGGAAAACAAGCCAGTGAGCCACAACTGGAAAAAATGCCGTGGCCGGCTCGACTTAAACCAATTGGTTAGGAACTGAGCCGTGAAACCTCATCTAACTAACTACAAAAGCAAAATGTGATGATTGGAAGTATACGGAATGAACTCAGTGCAGTACTAGTAGGATTAAGCTTAATAGTCTTGAATACAAGTAGGTGAAATGCTTTTCTTAAAGGATTTGGTGCTTTGTTTAGCTATGACAGAAGTCAAGAGGGAGTTCTAGAGCCGAATGGCTCGATTACGAAGAGAACTGTATAGTATAGAACTTTGAATAGAGTCCTGATGTAGGGATGCAGATTGTCGCGTGTTGTGATCAGGGTTATAGCTATAGCAAATTGTGAGTGGTGGTTATATTTTCTGAAGTGGTGGTTGCTTAAATTGAGCGGCCTGGGGGAAGGGTATAAGGGGAGGAGTGTCCCCCTCCCCCTTTTGAAATTTTTGCATAAGTTATAGTGCTTAGATGCAAAATGGTGCTATATTTATCAATATTGTGAGACTTGTAGGTTCCTGTAAATTGTCTTATTTAATATTATAGTTCCTCATCATCAATGACACAATTTTACAGCTTGGACCAGGGTGCTGGTCGCGCAGGCACGGGTACACCAGTGGTGGTCGGTAGTATGTATTTTTTCTTCTGCAGTGCTGGTCGGCAATTGTGAGTGCCGGCTAGAGCCGACCACCGCCGACCACCGTAGCTACAACCCTGGTTGTGAGCATGAACTGAAAAGTTGAATGAAAAATAGTTTGAAAATTGACTGCCTTTTGTGGGCAGCAGGTCGTGTAGCGATCGGTAAGGGAATGTGGCAATGTTGGTGTTAAAAACATCAGTAAGTTTCAGAAGGTTGAGTGACTTGAACAAGGAACTAGTATGGTCACGTGGTTTGGAGCTAGTGATGTGTCTAACATAGCTCTCTTTTGTAAGACATTTACCTTACCAAAAAGAGAACGACTTGTGCTAGACCAATGTAACAATGACAGCTGTAACTGAAGACAAGCATCACGTGAAAAACAATTCTCCGCCATGTTTGAATAGCTATGAAAATCAAAATTGGGCTGCTATCGTCTGCATATTTTGAAGATTAATGTGCAATGCTTTTAGACAACGTTAAACATGAATAAATAAAATATGAAACTTCTTTATAGCTACTCGATTTTTACTCGACTTGTAATTTTTCGAAAATTTCCCAAGATTCGTATTTAAAAATGTTACTCATCACTATTTAATACAAACGAATTGAGTAAGTCCAAAACTTCACACATGCAACGGTAGTCAAGCCATTTTGGTAAGCCTAACTTACACTTACTTGGCGAAATTCAAAGGATACGACGAAAGTATCTGGTCTTCCGCTTAAATATGACTTCGACTTAAGTAAGTCTGTCATTACACCTCGTCGTCTATTTCCGTTCCAAGGCTTTGAATTCCACCTTTCTGGCAACAAGGAAAGAAGAATCGCCTTCAAAGTTTAATGCTATTTGCGCAGCATCATTAGAATGTTTTTCTCACAATGAACTGTACAAAAGGACAATGTTCTCACAATAGCAGAATTAAGACAGCATGTGGTCGACAATTTCCATCGTTAAAGACTATTAGACATCGAGTAGTTCTTTTTTGAAATTATTCTAGTAATTTGGGTTCATAACTGACCGTCAACCGTTACATGATAAACACAACACTGTTTTTACGCCATTGTTATTTTTTCCTACAATCGTTACACACTTTGTCGAAAAGTACAAAACATGTTTCTCTGATTTCATCTTGGCTTTGATAATCCGGTTGCAGAAAGTATCTGTTTGTTTTTTTTTCGAAACTTCCACTTAAACCCACCTTTCTGTTATGACGTCATGGGTCATAATCTAGCTAATGAAATTAACTTGATTCGACCTAATCATGCCCTAGAGAAGTCTCTGAAACATTAAGGGTAATGGGGTTAAAGCCATCAAGAATGAGTTTTTTACTCCGTTACTTTTTCGTTTTTGATTTGTTTTTGTGAGACGTTGTGGTGACGACGAAAGAAGACTGTAGAACGGCAATATTGTAAAAGTATAAAAGAGTTACACAACTCTAATGCCGTATCAGGTGCCCCTGACTGAAATGGAGCAATACACCATGAACCCCAAACAGCTAAACTCAAGAACAGTGATATCTTTGACGGTAAAATATCATCAACTTAAAAAAGTTGTAAAATAATGTCACTGCACGATGAAAAGCATGCTAACAAGATCTACAACCGTAACAGTTACGAATGTATATGAAATTAATTTGATTCGAATTAATTACCGCTGTTAATTACTAGTTTCTCGCTAGTTACCGCTGCTATGATGGTAAAAACGAATCTGATTTAATCTTTGCAATGTTCTTGTTGTTATACATTTTGCTACTGCATGGCAAATCATCAATTCATGGGCGTCAACAGATGGGGCACGAGGGGGGACATGTCTCCCTCTTTTGAAAGGGAAGGGGATAGCCCCTCAAGTTTGTAGAATTCTAACGAAAAATGTAGGCACATGCTTGACTCGGTAAGCTTGCAATATAGCCGATTAGATAGAACTAACCTTGAAAATGGTGAAAGCAGTCATTGAATAAATTAAAATTTTAGTAGCCTCAGAGCAAATCACAGATCATCTGGACTCCAACCTTTTGCAGGGGTCTTGAGTGAGTCCCAGATTCCTCACTTCTATGAGTCCGTTATTCGCACTTGACATAGTTCTGGTCAAGTTCATGCCCCTCCCTCTAAACACACACTTCTAAGAAGCTCTTGGGGCTTTAGCATTATTCTGATTGATGCTCACGGTGTTGCCCGTAATTTGTGATTGTGCATGGGGATGGATCAGCTAGTAAATACACATATATGAAAAGAAAAGTGCCAAAATAAGACGTTGCCTCGGGAGGCTTTGAAACTCTCTCTTTTAATGAAATTAGTCACGCTCTTAGTGAAATTAGTCACACTCTTAATTGAAGTTAGTCAAAACAACGTTAATTAGTCCCATGGGACATTATGTTGATTAAATGACGTCAAAGTGATGTCTCATACGACCTGTTACTTTGATAAATTAAGTTTTAGAGTGAGCTCCTTGAAGACAAAAGTAAGTAAAAGTTACACAAAAATGAAGGTAGCAGCATGGTAATGATATGAAGATGGATGAACAGGAAACGAGTTTGCCTACGTACCAGGCTGTACAGTATTCTCCTTGTTCGTTCCGATATCCCTGTTGTTGGGAAGCCTTAAAGAGGGGCTGAGCAAACAGAGTCCGCTCCGCGGGGAAAGGTGGGGGTTGTTTGCTGGCGGAGGGAAATGCTTGCTGTCAGTCCACGGTTTTGCAGGACAAAAATTGTATGCAGACTTTGCTAAGTCAACTTTGTGGCATGTCGATGCGATTTAAGTTGGGATAACAGATTGAAGATCTTCTTGCGACGAGGCAAATATTTGTGTTTTTCTATAACTATCCTGCTGGAGGTAACAGGGTTGCTGATTGACAATTTTTCGGGAAATCTGACAAAACGAATTTTGCAGGAGTCCAAAACAATTGTTTGTGACAGTGAGGTGTGTACAAAGCATTAAGGAAGAGTGTTAGCAAAGATTTAAATTTGATATGTGACAGAGGAACTAAATGAGAAAGTTTTGAAAAAGTTTCCATTAATTTTTCCCAGTGTTTCTCGAGATATAAACAAATAAAATTACTATAAGTTTGTTAATACAATTTGTAGGAAGCTGGAAGGACGTCTGAAAAATGTACTGTTTCCTTCGTTTTAATTTTTTTTTTGTTTTGATCTTGAAGTAGTGAGGAATGTGAGAGTACCCATACAAATGAAGTTTGTAAGATTTCCGTGAATCTTATGCTGTCAAAAGCATGAAATTATGAAGGGAAAACTGGCGGCAAAGTTGAAAGAAAATTATTTCATTTTTAAATAATGTGAAGTCTTGATGTCAGCTGTGCTTGCTTCAGCTTCAGAGTTGAAAACGTGAAATTTTCATCTGCTCCTATTACCAGAATCATACATACAGGGATCAAATTTCGTCAGAATGATCAATTTAACTTTCTCTGTAACGTATGAAAACTATTGTTTTGCTCAAACTCTCCTTTTAACATAGAAATTTTCTCAAGTATTTCCAAAACTGAAGACGTGACAGTGTCACTGGTATTCTATCTTTCATTGCTTTGGTCAAGAAGAATGTAGCTGAGGCAGGGAGATCGGCATGCAGTTTCCCTCTTCTTACTGGAAAACGATCAAGATGTGTCATAGATGTTGAAGCAGGAGTGAATGATCCTAAATTCTCGTCCAGTCTTACTATACTCAGCAAAATGTAATTTTTGAGAGACACCACTAAAATCTTAAAAGATAAGCAATTTTATAAAGTTGGGTAACTTTAATGCACAATGGTTTTAAACGTTGATCCGGTAATATTTACAGGTATATAAACAAAGTATAATTGTTGAAACATGCCCGAGAGCCCTTTTGTAATGATAAGTCAATTGTGCGATCGGTTGTAAAGAGATTTGTCATGTTATCTGATGATTGTAAAGACCTGATGCTTATCACGTCCATTTTTCACCTACAGAAGGTATAATTGGGGGTAAAAGCCTAGATTAAGTAATAAATAGGAGGGGTATTGATTAATGAGGGGCTTTTAAAGCGTACGTAATCTGGCGATTTCCACCCAGACAGTCCCCATCGATGTCCCATCCGGACTTCTTTCCTGACAATCCCCCCACCAGGGAGAAGTTCTCACTAGGGCAATTTACCCCTCGCTCCTCCGACAACTTCCTCCATCAGTTAATTTTGTAATCGTCCAGGATCAATTTTTGGGTGAGGAGTAAGTCATGCAGAGGGGAGTTGTCTAGTAACCCTTTGAAGCCATCTGCTGACCCTCAACTTATTGTGACACAAAATATCAGACAAAGTGACGGTAGTTTTTACAGTTATTCCCTACATAATAACTTTTTAACAATTTTTGTCCTTCAAATTCTGTCCTTTCAAGTTTCTGGTATTGACATGTCTGATTTGGAGATCACCTTTCAAGGAATAAGCAAAAAGATATGAATCACATGAGACAGCCCATGATCTTCTGAATCATCATTCAGTGATGCTATCTGGGGCAACTTTTAGGGCGATCACCAGCCTGAGTAGAGCAGGGCTGCTACTTCGTGGCAGCCACTTTGCCTTCCTTGCCTTTCCTTGCCCTTCCTTGAGTTTTTCGTAGCAACAAGCTTAAAGAAGAGAGTTCTCCGGCTTCGCCGATAGAGAATCACTAGCGATTGAAATCATTGATCTACTGAAGATAGCGTAATTAAATGAAGATGTCAAAATGAAATGTTCCACGAAATGTTTAAAACTACGTTAAATGCCGAAGCGTTCGTGTTCCTGCAATCATTGAACGTGATGTTATCGCGACAGATCGATCTATAAGTAAGACATATGCAATTTTAGAAAACGGGTAATTGACACATAGCCAGTGGCAGTGTACCATAAGAGCAGGATTAATGAGTTAGTGCCCCGTCTTGTGTTTGCTGGGATGAGGGAGATCATTTTACTGCCCAGTTATGAAAAATCATGAACTTGTGAGCCAAAAAAGGGAATTCCCGAACGCGTCAAGTCGGGTTCTGTGCTGCGTCAAGCAGTCGAGTCAGCTGTCTACAGTCCACATTTTTTCTCTACGCTTTAGATTTGGCACCTCTGAATAAACTTAAAAAAAGGTAACAATCTCAATTATGATGTCAGACATTGATGAATAGAAGCGTTCATTCTGGATCATGTCAATTCATTTCCATTCATTCATTTTTGTTTTGTTTTTCTACATTGTCAAACTTTTGCAGACAGAGATATCAAACAAAATAATATGTGGATAGAAGTGATCTTAAAACCCTTTTGAGATGAAAAAGAGAATCTCTCCCAATACAAAAAGATAGCTTTCAAAGACAAAAAAGCAAATCATTTAGTACCGTACCTTAATAAATATCTTCCCCAATCTCTTCGTCCGTTCTCAACCCTTTCAAAACCATGCATAAGATTGATGATCGTGCAATACTCTTCGGTTCAACTGGTAACAATAATCGTCGCTTAAACATAACAACTTGCCCCTTCAATGCTGACAAATGTAATCATTTTGAAAGCATTGTTGGAAAACAGCAACAGATTGTTTCGTATGAAGGCTGTTTTGGCAATGAATTCCACGAAAAAGTAGATTTTAACCTGAGACGCAGTTGGCTGAGGTATTTACGATACAATGTATTACGAAGTTCGTCGAAGCTGTCGAGATTATGAAAAGAGAGATTACACGTATAAAAAAAGGGATCACAGCTTGAAAGAAGGTGACTAATGCAGATAAGGAAAGGTGAAAGTAGCAACATTTAAAATTATTACTAAAATATTCCTTTAAAACTATTTACAATGCTTGCAGTGAAGAATACGTTCGAGTCGTTAACAAATAGAACCAAAGAACAATTTTTGGACATTTCACTGATGCCATTTACGTACAAAAGAAAAACAAAGGTCCTAAGTAGATAGAGACTCGGGGAACACCGAATTTTTTCGGTAAGATTGCTACCTGACCATGCTCTTTTGACCAATTGCAGACCTGTCAACTCTCCCGGTTTTACAGGAGCAGTGTGGAGCACCGTGCGATGCGATACAAACCGTTGTGCGTTAACTTGGCTACACGTTTTTTTTTTTTTTTTTTTTTTTTTTTTCTAATAGTCTATCATTTCAGTAGGAAATTGCCAACCTCCCTATGTTCCCACCAATCTCCCGGTTTTTTATTTTGAAAAATGAAGATCTCCCTATTTTGGGGTCAGACAGGTTGACCGGTCTGCAATTGACAGGTGTGAACTGCTACCTATTGTCAAGTATATAGTAAACCATGAATGGGCTGCACCTCTGATTTCGTCCTCTGTGAGCTTATGTAGTAAAATGTTATGGTCAATCTATGAAAGGGTTTCAAAAGGTCAAGAAATACCCCGATACAACATTTATACTGTCTAAGACACTATGGACGGTATCGATAGCGTCGACCAAGGCCAGTTCAGTTGAGTCACCAGGTCTGAAACTTACTTTTCATGTTATATACTAAATTTACTTAAAAATGTCCTCGGCCTATTACACAATAATTTTTCCAAGTTTTTTTTTTTTTTTGAGAATCAAGGCAGGATTGATACAGAGCAATAACTACGAATAGTGTCTGTGTTGTTATATTTGAAAAGTGGGGTAACTTTGCCTAGCTATTGTCTATATGGAAAGTTCCAGTACTGAAAGACAGGTTGAAGATGTGACAAAGAGGCCCTTAAACGCAGGGAATAATTTTTTGTATTACTTTATTAGGTTTTAGACTATCGATATCAGCTGTGTTTTTTTATTTTATCATTTCATAACACTTGTCTTTCTTTTATCGACACGTCAGCTCTGGGTTCAAGGAACATTGACAAAGGGGGGGGGGTCATTAAAGTGCCTAACTCTCTTTGCTGGTTACAATTCCGGCACGTTAATGTATACTGTGTCAAATATTTCCACCGAATAACTTTATGATAAGCTTCTTTAGTCAGTGTGCGTATAGGAGACAATTTCATGCCTGGGTGTATAATTACAGTATTCAACAGGAAAATTTAACTACAGCCTCGCTACCAATGAAAGCAGTCGTCATAAAGTCAGTCTGAGCGACAATCGCAGTAGTCACCTGACTGTGGAAGTAACACTTAACATTTTAGCCTAGATAAGATAAATTTCCACTATTTAAGCAAACAGGTCGCGCAATCGATCTTTGGTAGCTAAATCCGTATTTCACCTTCAAGATATAGCTTAATGCCTCGCCATGGTCGAGTTACTAAACTACAGTACTACAAGTAACCCCGTTCCTTTCGAACTTGAAATCTCACTCGCACATGAATTGCTTGTGCCAACGATACTTGAATCGTGTAAATTTCATTGCAGTATGATTATAAAATCAATCCTTTTACGCTTTCAAGTTCCTTTCGTGATTTGTCAAATCGATTACTATCTCTACCGCCTATATAAACACTAAAACAATGACCTTCCATAGCAGGAAAAAGGGAAATTTCTATTGACCGAAGTTGCTTTAGGCTATGGAAACCCATAGAATTGGAAACAATATGTGTAACGACGCGATGTAATGCATACGACACAACTAAACGCAATAGAACATGAACAGAGTGGTTCTAGCATTTGGTGATATTCGTGGCGTGGAGACTTGGTATCCAAATGATCCCCTCATTCAGCAGGTTTGAAGGATAGGTAGCAACGAAAATTACTCTTTTGAAGAAAATTTTACGCCAGGCGTTCGAAAAAGGAGCATTCACCGCAAATCACTTGAATGATTATTCTTTCGAATATAACCAAGAGTACGTCTGTATGTAACCGGGGGTTTTAAATCACACTCTCTTGACTGGGAGCTATACTGCTTGCTGACAATTATCTACTTCTGTAGAGTTATTGAACAATGAATTATCTTCATAGAAGCTGAGCAGCTGAGGATACCACATAAAGTTATATTCGTCTGCTACGCCTTGAAGAGCACATTCCGAAAATCTGTCAGTCTCATTTAACGCAAATTTAATTGTTGATTTGATCTATTCTGACCTTTTCAGAAAGTACTACCTTGAATTCCAACTAACATGCTCAACATGGATAATTACTTTCTGCGAACTGGCGCGACGTGCAAAACGAATGAGAAAACATTTACAAACAAAAGGCGAAAGTAGTCTACTGTCTGTTTTGATCATTTGCACATGACTTTAGTACAAAACTTACCTCCATCGTAAGCATATCTTGGTTTCGTGGTTATCATGCCTAGGCGTAGGAGCAGGGGAGGCACAATTTCCCTCCCCAGGACTTTGGGCAAGACCCATTCCTCGGTCACATTTTTTGCAAAATCTTAAATTCTCTAGGGTAGCAAAGACTTTCCTCTGGCAAAAAAGGCTCAGCCCTCAGATAAAAATGTCTTGTACGCCTGCCAGTGTAGTGGCTATATTTAAGTTCCTTTGAATTTTAAAAAGATGGTACTAATCGACAACTACTGTGGCATCGAACCGTTGTTTGATGCATTCCATTGGTTAGGGTATCATCGCCGGCGTGAATCAGGTAATGTAGTCATAAATTATATCAAAGTTTTGGGAATCTGTTGTACGTATTGTAAAGTGATTAACGCCTCTCGTTGTTGTTAAACTAGCTGAATTTGTATAAATCAATTTTTAGTCACATTTCCTTCCAAATAACACTTCGATGGACAAGGCGTATGACGCGGGGCTGCACTTCCCTCATTCAGGCAGAAAAATTTGTTATTTTCGGGCAAAATGTATGCTATTTTAGGTCAACCATTCATAAGAATTTTAGACAAAAGTGTTGCATTGCCCGTTTTTGGAAATGGTCCCTAACGCTTACGATGATGGATCGCAGTAAACAATCTTTTGGGTAATTAGGAAAACCGTGAGGAAAAATCGGAAACATTTCGTAAAATCTGATTCTTCAAAATTTTTGTGTCATGTTTGAACCTAATCATGAGTTTTCATTTGCATATTCTTGTTCCCTTGATTGACTTTCGTTTTACTTATCAGTCAAACTTGAAGGATGTAATAACGGGCCGGATTTGACGTCTGAAAGAGGGGGCAAAGTTATCCGGGTGGATAACAAACGGTGCCGAAGGAACCACAGGAACGCCAAGCGCTCCCTTGAAGGAGTGGGTTCATGAGCCCGCCGTAGGGCTCTTTACCGGCTGGTGGGGTAAAGTGGAAACGCCCGGGTGGTGGTTCAAGGGGCGAAGCCTCCGGAAGCCCTTAGGTATTTAAAAGATTAACACCATTAGGATGAAGCATTTGGCTCTTTAAACCCATCGGATGTGCATTTAAGAGATCACAAAAATCTTATTTTTACCATTGTAAGAATAGCCTAAGTTACCAGAATAATAGGCCATTTGCATGATGAAGAGGGTTCGGCTTTTGGGAGATTACAATGCTAATGGAAGAGTTTAAGCTATGAAACGCGATAAATTCTTCAGCAAGTAATCACGAAACAAAGCGCACCGAAGAACAAAGCGTTATTCAAGACGTTTTGTTGATTCTTTCTATTTTTTGAACGCAATATTAGCGATTACATAAAAGATTCTCCTACTTTCCCCAGCCACACCTTCTTTTATTTATGTCTCATTTCTGTGGATGGTTTGGGGAAATTTTTATCACTGTGAAAAATAAAGTTTCGAAACTACGGGTTAAAGTGTAATTTTGTAAGGACGAGCAAGGTTTGAGGACAAATAATACTTTCCAAAATCAATAAAATGTCGTCAGTAACTCTTACTGAGACATTGCTATGGACGGCAGTAAAATGCCGGGAAACAAACTTTCATTTGGAAACCGCTTCTTCGTAGGGTGTGGCGCAGACCTTAACTGCGAGCGCTGAAGGCACGGAGCCGGATGCTGTGGACCGCGGGTTCTCCCCAAGATTTTTTCGTATATTTTATGGCTTCTTCAGCCACTCTGGACCATTTCTCGTGAGAATCTAGCGTCCCAAGGTACAATTTCAAACGCTACTGAAGTATTTTTCTTATGATTGCAGATTTTAATTCAGTTCGATGAGGATGATGGTAGTTGGTGAACGCCTGGAGGGGCTGTAAGGGATTTGGAAATAGTCATTTACTCAAGCTATCCTACAGGATGTATTATAAGGAGACAATTCAACTGAAGCTTACCAGCCAGTACTAACGAGACACCTTCTTGTATTGAACTCAGGCGAAAAGCGATTACGCATATGTGAGCAGGTTTCTGAATTGTGTATGCAGGGACTATGGTTTGTGTAATGACATACAGCTTAATAGTGCTGGCAGTTGCCCTTATTTTAGGGTTTGCAGTCACAAAAGTGTGACAGGAAGCTGACGTCCATGCTATCCTTCCAACAAAGACAATTCACTTAAAAACACAAACAACATTTTGAGGTAAAAAATATAAGTGAATAATTTAATGACTTTATTTAACCATCACTGCAAATAGCTTATGCAAGCTAACAATGTCAAGGCTGGAATGGGATTAATAAAATTTTATTATGGTAAAATATACATGGTTAAAACTGAAAGACCAATGTGATATAATCTGAAACATAAAACCCTATGTATTATGTGCCAATCCACCATGAGAAATCTCTCCAACTAAAAATTTGTTACACATCTATTCTTTGTTAGGTCACCTCTTACCACCTCCTTAAGCACAATGCTTAGACACCTGACAGAGGCAGTCTTCACATCTGATAAAGTTATAAAGTTATTGCACCAATAATTATTCCTCCTTTGACTTTTTCTCTGTTCCATTTTGTGTGGCCTCTGGATCTTGGAGATAACAGTCGATTATAATTACAAAAAAGAGCCCAATAGGCACTGTGGTTCCTTGCTAAATGTAATGAAATTGAGCCAACTACTGAATGAACCAGTATTTCTCTAGATGCACAAAACCTGCTCTGTAGACAATGCACATCTTGTGCTAACAAACACATTCAAGCATAAATAAATTGCTCTGAAGAAATACACAGGCACTTCAAGGGATATCAACACAGACAGT
>WURT03466328.1:0-22211 GCA_009936505.3 Holothuria glaberrima | reverse complement strand
TTCTAAATCATAGATTTAGGTCAAAATTTGATTGTACGTACCCCCATGTCTGACGTCACTGCCGTGGGTTAGTACGTGCTAACCCACGGCCGTGCAATAGTACGAAATAACCCATGGCATGTGACCACCAGTCTCCAATCTGATGTAGAGAAATTAACAAGGTGTTATATAATACTATAATGCTAGGATTGCCTTTGTTTTGGTCTAACCTTCATTGTTGTACCATCATTGTTTATGTCCACTGAGTTTTGGAGGTGCAGTCACAGTGACTGAAGGTTGCGCTATTTTGAGAACGACTGTATGTGACCTTGACTCCAGTCTTGTGCCCATTGTCATTGTTTACGTCCACAGTTTTGGAGGCGCAGTCTTGAGTGACTGTGACTGTGCCTCCTCAGTGTCAGTGGTATTTCTTAGACTTGCGAGAGGCGCTGTATTCTGCAGTTGTACCTTTTCTTAGTTGTACAGGCCACCGTACAGGTATGCCTGTTTTATTGACCCTCGCGGTGTAACGTTACAAACAACACATTACGAATGATCTAACGTTAGGCTAGTGTACAGTTAGCATGCATAGGATATTACTAGCCAAATAACACAAACCCAGATCCAGCTGCACTTGTTGATTCAATGCTGTGAACCCTCAATTTCTCTGCGATGTCTTTCAGTGATTGCAACTTCTTGCTGTCTGGTCTGTGATAATTGCTGTCTGCCATGATAAGGAGCCTATGGTGTCAGGATTACTGGAAAATTGCTGTGAAGGGCCGAGGCAAAAGGCGGTGGGTCGGGTATTGTGAATGAAATGTACGTGTGTCGCGTAGGCGATGATCGATGCATGCATGCAATGCATATGAAGTGGGCTAGACACTAGGCCTAATGCTAGCCTATCGTTAATCAAGAACGCTTTGCACGCATTCATGTATCGTACACAGTGTTCCACTCGCAAATTTACCGCGCCCGCGCTGTACACCATACCTGGATGTTGCACGTGGTTGGCACAAAGGTTACCTCGTCGCGGTGGGGAGTTGTTTATATAGTTACGCTACACTGGTTTATTGAACAACGCTGATCAGCTGTTCAAGGAGTTTTCTAATTTTCTGTTTTTATGTTGTGAAACTATAGTTATATGTATATTAAAGTGGCATCACCTGATTAAGGAAGGGAAATACAGTATGGTGAGACATGAGCGTGGATCATGGGCAGAACGGTGGGGGGAACGCTCCCCTCACTTTTTTGGAAGGGGGAACATCGCCAAAAAATCCCCCCCCCACTTTTTCAAAAATGATGAAAAGTAAAACTGTGATTACGAATTGACACTACATGTTAAAAGCTTATTTCGCCCAAATATGGCACAATTTGCCATATAGACACCTTCCAATTTCATTTTTTCTTCAAAGGGGAGGGGGATATCCCCCTTAGACCCTTCCCCAGGACAGCGATTCGTAAATGGTAAAAAGTCTAGCAATTTACTGTTCACTCACTTCACGAAGTGTAGTTAGGATTTATCCCAAGGACGGGGTAAAAAAATGAAAAATGAAAAATGAAAAAAAAAAACTTCCTAAAAAAGTAGAAATTGTTGGTGACATATTCAATTCAAATTTAGCACCAAATGTAGCACCATTTTGGATCTAGCCCACCTTACGTGAGCAAAAATTTTCCAAAGGGGAGGGGGTTGGGGCCCCTCCCCCAGGACAGCGATTCGCAGATGGTGAAAAGTCCCCCCCCCCACACACACACACACACACTTTTGGAAATGGATCCACGCCCATGTGGTGAAAACTTAAGTATCGTCTTTTTATGGTCGTTTTACGGTAATCGGAGTATTTATAATTGTTACCTTCATAGCAGGTGTCGAATATGTACTCCTCTTTTGACGTAGGCTACATACTCTGGTATTGCGAGTGCAGTCAGTGTGGCTGCAGGAGCAATACACGTCGCCGGGCGGGCAAATATAACTGTAGCACTGACCAGGGAGTTGCAACTCCCTGGAGCAACTAAAGATGCAGCCAATGGCGTTGCCAAACTTTTCAAACTGGGGAGGGGAAGCCAAGAGCCCGTTACCTCAGAGGAGCATACCCAGGTGCGGCCCCACAGGGGGCAGCGGGCCGCCCCTATAATTTGCAAGAAAAGGGGAAAAGAGGAGTAAGAGGGAAAAGGAAAAAAAAGAAAACGAAAGAGAAGAAAGCCCTGAGGAAGCGAACGAGACAGAAAAAGAGAAGAGGACGGGCGGGCGTATCTGATCCATATAATTAATCCAGAGCTTCCAGGAGGCCCTATTCCGATTGCGGCCTTTAGCAAGATACCCTTTTATAATGCACAAATGAAGCGAGGAAAATTTTCGTAATAGTTCAAGAATGTTTCCGTGGACTCCACGCACGTATTTTTGGGTAAAAACTTCTCCGAACAGAAGTCAGTAAAATATCCAAAAGGGGGGCTTCAGGAGGTTTGTTGACAACATACCCTTCTTTTAGACAACAGAGGCTTCCCTCCTCTTTTACCCAACCAAAATTTCGAATTCACTAAATTACGAACATTTCCCAGCCATATATGATCAGTTCTAAAAATATCTCAAAGAGAGCACCATTTTGCATCTAAGCAACCTTAACAAAAATTTCTCAAAGGGAACCCTAGACCCCTCCCCCGGGACGGCCCTCTTTCACCCAACCAAACCTAGCATTGAATGAATTATTATTTTCCAGCCATCCATGATCAGTTCAAAAAATATTGCAAAGACAGCACCATTTTGCATCTAACTAGCAACCTTAGATTATCAAGAATTTCTCAAAGGGGAGGGTGACATCCCCTCCCCCTCGTTTCAGCGGTCCCTGTGGCCCTCTTTGAAGCGATACCCAACTTGAAAGATGTTTCTGTACGTCACATTGAATAACGTATCTGGCGAACGACCAATTTTCCAGGCTGCATTAACTTAGAATTTTAGTTCTAAGTTAAAATATGATACTTTCATTGAACCGAGAATATTCACAGGGTTTGAGAAAATGCAAAGCGTAGATATTAGCTACAAAACATTCATCGATTTCCGAGTGGTTTTCTTACCCAATAAGACGACTTACGTTTAGAGAACTAATCCAATAAGTTGAGATTGTGAGCTGCTTGATATTTATCACTGGAGATATTGAGAGAGGCCTAATCCTTCTTTCAAAGATTCATTTGTTCAAGAACAAAAGAAATGACAGGAATTGATTTGAAGGAATCACATCAGCGAATATTTGTAAGGAAGTCGAACTCCATTCCACCAACTTATCACTTCGACTACGCTACCGACTACTTTGCCTGAAATTAATGTAAAATTTACTAAAGACGAACCTATGATTTTAATTGTGACTTAAATTTTATTACTGATAATTAGCCTAATTATCAACTTCTTCTCGTGCCGACTGTGTTGGGAGAAACCAAGACAACCGCAAAATGTTGTTTATTATCTTGAAGATGTATTGTAAATTTTCAGTTGTTCGTTATTGTTGTAATTATGGGTCACTATTTTCTAATTGGAAAAGTATACTAAAACTAACACTCCTTATACCAAAAAGAAAAGGGAGCACACTCAGACGTAGGAAAGGGGGCAGGGGGGTCGACCGCCCCGCTTTCACGGCTGGGGGAACCTCCTATCTCCCCTCCCTCCGTCAATCACTGGTACCGTAATTTAATGCCTGCAACACGGTAACATATTTTTCAATGTATTTACATGTTTTCCTGTACATGCTTATAAAGAGCATTAACGAGCTTGAAAATGGGAAAGAAAACTTTCCATATTATCGCCCCGTTAATTTTCTTTAGGCTATACATGAAAGAAGATAGTGAATTACCGTATAAGGGTAAATTTAGACCTTTTACAACCATCCTCAAGATAATGCACATCATCTGTCTGATGGAACTTATGAAAAAATTTTAGGGGATATTTTTGTAGAGAAATCCCTTTTCCGATATATACTTACACTGTAAGTTTTGTTCGTTGGCTTCTGGGCATATATAAGTATCCGATCGCATGTACCTGAAATTTACAGCTACACATAGTTTATTAGGGGTGCATGGAAAACGCACGGCTGACAGGCTGTATGTAGCTTGTAAGGACCATTGATCTGGCTCGTGGGACAATTCATTATCGCTATTTCATTAAATAAGGACATAAATATCGTCATACTACCATTAAATATGGGTGCCCCTATCCGAGAATTTAAATATTGGGGGGGGGGGAGAAATAGGATAGTGACCGCGATAAAGTGTGTAATCCCCAAGTGAAGCACCCCCTCCTCCGACCGTTTACCTTTTGTTGATCTATAGGCTAACGATCATCCTTCAAGAAGACAAGTTTCGGTGCGCTTGGCGCGCTATGGGTTTTTTTTTCTTTTCATTTATAGTTTGTTTTCATGCAGTAAATAGTAAATGTCCTTCCTCCTTACCTTGTAACTTAGACATACTTAGTTATTTTGCCCAGCACAGTTTAGGTTTTGTTAAGGGTGGAAATCCATCCCCAGTTGCATATTTTCCCCTTGCATGTGGCACGTTTCAATACAAGACAAGTTATCATTGTATGGGATGGGTACTGTTATTGATAATCATCAAAAAAGATTCTTCATCATGTATTTAAAATTTCTGGCACCCTTTGCAGTTCTATGCAGGCCCGTAGTCAAGTGGGCCAAGGGGGCGAAGTCCCCCTTGAAATTTTTTCGTCCCCAGAAAGTCTTTAAGTTGCCATTGACTTTATACATTTT
Source organism: Holothuria glaberrima (assembly GCA_009936505.3). Lineage (NCBI taxonomy): Eukaryota > Metazoa > Echinodermata > Holothuroidea > Aspidochirotida > Holothuriidae > Holothuria > Holothuria glaberrima. The sequence continues at coordinate 17,487 of WURT03466328.1, read as the reverse complement.
TACACATTTGGACCCCTGAAATTTTTTCGCCCCTGGAAACTATTTCGCCCCCTCCAGTACCTTGTCTGGCTACGGGCCTGGTTCTATGGCCATCAGTTATAACCAGAATTCAACATTTTTCTACGATCGCGGTACAAAATGGTGAAAAGTTCGTTTCAGATTTTTTTGATAGCGATAATGAACCTTTAAGCGAGAAGGCATTTAGAGGAAAGTCTCACCGTAGCCATTCTCCTTTTACAATTTATTGGGGCCTCATCCGCAGTATTCCTTAACAGTGGAAACGTAGTGGTTGTTTTAGAAATATATTAATTCTTTAGATAAAATGAATTTTCAATTAGTGTACATGTGTAAGGTTGTAGCTGAGCTTACGGCTCTCACAAAATGAAAGAAATGAATACCCTCAGATTGATATTGACGAATGGAATTGTATATTTAGCATGCCTTGGAACTCCGTCTCTGAAACGATGCTAGCTTATTTTTCAGTTCCGTTACTTACATAAAATTATGCCTGTACAAATCGTCTCCTAAGTTTAAAGGGAAAATGCAGCCCCCCCCCCCAATTTGAAGTAGTTTACCCCGGTACACTAGTTCAGGAATGGCTCCTTTCAATAATGTGACAATATTTTTGTTACTTATTTCCTAAATTTGCAGAATAACTCATTGGTTTACCCTCAATATTTAATGATTTTACACAGGAACATTATGAAAATACTTGTGAGAGAAATAAGAGGAGATCTGTAAGATTTAGCAAATTTTTGAAAACAAACTTGGGGGATGCCTTCTCCCTTTAATGGGTATTTCTGACATCGATTTATGTTACTTTTGCCTTTCAGAGGCAGAAACGTTGAGCCACCTTTTTGGGAGTGTAACACTGCATGTGTCATCTTTTATTAGCGACGTTGCAACTATCTTGTCTAAGCCCCACATGAACTTTTCAAAGAGGGCATCTTTTTGGTCAACAGAAGGCAAATGTCTCCCTTATAACTTTTTCATGCATTCTTCATCTGAAGTATTTCATTTTCAATGTGAAGCGACTAGAGATGAAGCTAAATTGTGCTAACTTTTTCTATTTCTTTCGGTTTGCACTTCGAGAGGAAAGGTACCGTACGATATATATTTATAACCATAGGCAGAATAAAAGTAAAAAAGTTATTAACCTTGGGGACCTGACAGATTTTCCTTCCCTTTGCGAACAAATAATCGATTGTCGTTATTGTGACGTGAGCCGTCTCAATTTTTAAGGCTTTACTGCTTCACTTCATTATGATTATTTATCACCTTCCTGTGATTCTTGATCCCCTCAGCCGATCGACCCCTACTTCACCTAGGGACTTTTATTTCCATGGTTTTGTTAATATTTCGCTATTATGGGCTGATGTGATTTTCTATGCGTTTTCCTCTTTCAAATATCTTACATGTAAATAGTGTACATTGTGGTCTGTTCTCACCATTTATTTCTTGTAATTGACTCGTGATTTATTATTACATGGACCCAGCACTTGTAAATACTTGATTGTTTATTGAATAAATGCAGGGAAAATTATATAGATATAACTAGAAAACCCAAATGCTTAGTAATTCCTTGCCGAAGGGGAAATGCTTTGTCGCACCGGGGTTTATCCCTCAAGATTATCCTTCTTGAGAAATCATGTTTTTACAATGTTTTCACAATTTTACCTTTGGTGACCTCACATGACATTTGAGCTCCACCTAAAACAATGGGGTGTAGATACCCCACAGTTACATAGGGATTTTCACAGTTTGACCTCCTTTGACCTCCATCGAAACAATTACATTATTGAACTCTATATGGAGAATAAACATGTCAATTATGAGATGTCTCAATGAAACCCTACTTGAATTATCGTGTTTACAATCAGTTTACAAGGTTTTCATAGTTTCACCGGGGATCTCAGTTGACCATCGAGCTCTATAGAAAACAACAGGAATATTTTTCTAAGTATAACGCATCTGCATTCCAAGTATAAAAAGTATAGTAGTCTTTCCCAAGACCGTAGTAGTTAGTTTTACCCAAGACTGTAGAATTAGTTTTACATGCACAGTACACGACGTTCATCGGGAACTTCTGTGAAGACGCCCTCTACCTTCAAATAATGAGCAAAATACTCGAGTTTGTGCAGTCTAGTTGACAAGCGCCCTTATTTGTAAAAAATGTCTGAAAATTGTGTGAGAAGTGAAACTTTTACTAACATCTTGACCAAGACTATTTCTATAGCTGCTAAGAAGTCTGTGTATGTCCAACTCAGAGTTCTTTCATTCATGGGTGGTCAGTACCATCTACAACTGAAATTCTAGCTGAAAAAATGTGACGCATACTTTACGTTTGACATTGCTTCCTATGGCAACAATATGTCTTGATAGCACTACATATTAGTATTTTCTATGAAGTTACTACTTTACATACGAAATCCTTTACTTCACATTACTTAACCAATAATCGAGTTTAACGTACTCCGATGTTAATTCATTATTTAGTTGTGGAAGAATCTGCGGTTTGTCCCGTATGAACATATCTTTTAAATCCTTTCTGTATTACATGATCGGTGTTGAATATTGTATTGTTGTACATCATGCCGTGCCCAATGGGGAGGTATGGCTAGGTCCAATCGTAGAAGATTGTCGAAGAAAACAGCCCAGCTACATGCTAATGTGCACCGGTTACCTGTTTGACGGTCGAACAGAGCTAGGATTGTCAGCATTGCTTATCCAGAGAGCGTTATGTCAAGGGACGAGTGATAGTTCTAAGCGATACGCATACGGGTTTCTGTACCGTTATTTTCTGGGGTTAATTTAAAAAAAGCATGGAGCTAATACTTGATCCAGGTAGGAGCTCCATGAAAGAAGCACGCACGTGAAAGAAATTGGGATACCAAGAAAAATAGACTACCTGACTTAGATGACGGGGCTTCTGCTGGGTTTGGTAGAGCTTCCTGGCCCAATTTGATAAATATGGGTGGCAGCGAGGGAGGATATCCTTCAGGATTTGCGTCTAAGGTCCAAGTTGGGGGAGGGGTTGTCAGCAACCCGAAGCCCTAAAATAATCGACAGATTGCCGAAAGGATGCAGACATAAAACTTTGGGCGCCTTTGCAGAACATTTTAGGTCTCCGTTGAAGAAACTTTGACATTTTTGGCTTTTATAAAAAAAAAAAATGAAAAGGTTGGTTTGATGGGGGCAATTGGAAAATTTGGGGGTTTTATTGAAAAAATTGCTTTTCTTGAGAGCAACTGTAAGTAAACCGCAGGGGCGACCGGATGTTGTTGGGAATTACATACGAATAAACTGGAAAATTTGTCCGATGGGGCCGGCCGGTGTAACAGGAGATACTATCCTGATGTAAGGGACAATATCTCATGAGGAAAAAGTGTCAGGACAGGAATCCTGGTATAGGAATGTCTGTCCGTACACATGTTGTATATAGGAGAAAATGTCTGAGACATTTGTCCCCAAAGAACTCTCAGGATCAATTGACCCGGACAGTGAGTGAACACTTTGGCCCTCCCCGGCGGGGACCATGCCTCCTTTTCCTCCACCTTGCGTCCTTCCTTGTGAACTTGTCAAACTTTAATAAATTTGAAGGATTCTTCTTAGTGCCGTTCACAAGTGCGTATTACAATGCAAAACCTTCGTGCGAAACATTTTAGGAGTGAATTAATCAACACCTGTTTCTCAGTACTTCGGGTCTTTCGCACTAGCATTGCGTAGTCTCCTTTTTCGCAGTGTACTAATATTGCGTTTGTCAGACTTTTTATTGAATCTGTCCTGTTTTGCCAACGATCAAGTCCCTTTCGATGAAAGAAAGGTGAAAAAATTCTAGGAGGTGAGCACTAATTTAAAAAGTAATTAACCTCTCTGGAACAACTGACAAATTTGTTCGCCCAAATAATTATGTATGTAAGACCACTTTTCGTCATCCCTGATTTCAAATCCACCAATCAAATCAATTCATCACGTTACGTCAGACAATAACAAACGCCTTCTACAACACGTGCAAAACCAACAGGAGAATCGTTACTACACCGTCTGTATTAACTGCAGTTAGTATACTAAATGGGTCTTTAAATTTCCCTGGTATACACAGACCTGTCAACCTGTCTGACCCCAAAATAGGGAGATTTTCATTTGACAAAACCAAAAAACCGGGAGATTGGTGGAAAAATAGGGAGGTTGGCAATTTCCGACTGAAATGATAAGACTATTAGAAAATCGTGAAGCCAAGTTAACGCACAACGGTTTCTATCGCAGTGCACGGTGCTCAGCACTGCTCATACTGTATTATTTTCCACGCTGCAGCTGCTATACGTACATGTACAGTATATATACAGTATATACACTACGTACGTTGTTGCCCCATACCTGGCAGAATTGTTACGAAAGTTTGAAGTATAGAGAAAATGATTTTGGCAGTTTATTTTTCTGCCCAGTTAGGAAAATAGCTGTTTTTGGCCGTTTGAATGAATGTCGCAAATGGGAAATTAAAAACCGGGAGGATAGAGCATTAAACCGGCAGGCCGGGAGATCTGGATAAAAGCCGGGAGACTCCCGGTAAAACAGGGAGAGTTGACAGGTCTGTATACAGTACTATACAAAGTTATAGTTACTATAATGCGAATTGTAGCCCTTGGGCTTTTAGCAGGTTGCTTCGCTTTCCAAGGCAGACAGGCAGACAGGGTCGTGGGAAGTGCTTTGGGAAAGCAGGGAGTTGTCAGGGGTAAGCAAGGTCAACACGCATTGCATAATGAGTGTTAATATAAATGAATATGCAGCGTATGAACATTGCATGTGGGCGAGGCTTATCGTTCCATGTATGAGCCAGTTCAAGGAGGAAACTGTTGCCTCTTTTTGTCCAGTGATATTTCGTGAGATTTGTGTTAAACTGCAGGGGCGTCGCCAGTTTTTGGTGTGGGGGAAAAGTCGACTCATCGTCCCCATTCTTGACCGCCGTCCTTGGGGTGAAATTTTTTTGCTGTCTCGAAGGGCTTAAATGTAACATGGTGCAATATTTTGTTCCTTTTTATACTAGATCCCAGTGTTCTCCACAAGGGGTTTTAGAGGGGCGACCCGCCCTCCGAGTGAATGTGGCCGGCCCTCAAAAATAGTTGCCGCCCTCCAAAAAATCCAGCTTCCATTTTCAAGTCCATTGCTCCATAACACATAAACAAGTCATATAGTATGAAGGAAAACTTTCTCATCCCTCCAGGGGTAGCGTAAGGATTTGCTCGAACGGGAGGGGGAAGTTCAGTGGAAAGCTATTCATGCTGTGCATGCAGGACCAATGTCGACCTCGGGTTCACTACGATTACCTCAGAAAACACTTTCTGAGTAAAATACATCGGGTGTCAGGGTGGGTGGTCCAAATCGGTGATAAAAAATATCGGGACCCTCCTGCCTGATGATGGTAAAACCCGCCGTCGCCGCTTACCGTGCTTTGCTCAGGGGCGGAGAAACAGGGGGCTGGGGGTTAAAACCCCACCATTTTTTTGACGAGGGGGATTGTCCAACACAAGTAACCCCCAGTTTTCAGGTACACTTCCGAAAAAATAATTCATGAAAAACTGAAAAAGCAAATGAGATAACAATAAAAATGAGATAATAATAAAACTAATAAGCGACTTTTAGTTTTAACTACACCTGGGCTCCTAGACTAAGACGAAACTAAACTGTCACTAACGTTAGTGATCAGTCAGTTGTCAAAATTGTGCCAAGGTCCGATACATCTGATGATGGAGTGAAGTGTACCTTTGCACTGCATGCTCAAAGATTGCATGCACTATTCGCGGCTGGATGTTTTTATAGTGTTATGTTCTGCTGGTCTCCTTCTATTTTAGGTAAGTTACAAAATACCGTACAAAGTATGCACCAAATCGCATATTTTCACATTAAAAAACAAGTTTCACCCCGTGGGAGGGGGAAACCCCCTCCCACACCCCCTCGCGCGCAAGCGCGCTCGGGCTCGGTCGCTTCGCTCCCTCGCTTTGCCAAGTATGCAACCCCCACCCCTGACAAGAAATCTCCGCCCCTGGCTGTGCGAACATCTACGCACTGTTGGGGATCAAACTCCCCGTGCCTAGAGAAAACTGTGTAAACTGTCTATAAAGGTTACCCTGTGTACGGGGCTGTTCACTGCTTAGCCATGTGGAATGGAACTAATATATAAGGAAATGGAACAGCGAATCCTAAAAGCTCGCGAAGCGCGCCAATTTTCAGGATTTATAGAACAGTCAGCCCCCTCTTAAGAGCAAAACATACTTTATCCCTTATCACTTTTGTCCCTGAGGCTCCTTTACAAAATTATTGACTTATTCCTTTACCGGATTCGAAATAGTCCTCTGTCCAGTAAGGCCGCCAGTTTAGTGATTGTGGGCACCACAGGAGATGATGTCAAAATTCCATACCAGATAAACTCAGAATGTCAATTTTAAGCACCGTATACATATTCGTATTTACGATACTTCGCACCCGGGGTTGGACCCTTCCTTTATCAACTAGTGAGAAGATGCCGTCCTGGGGTAGGGGTATAAGGAGTGGAAGATTCTCTCCCCACTGAGAAAATTTTGTTCGTTTAAAGTGGCTTAGATGCAAAATGGTGCTTTTTGGCAAAGTTTTGATCGCAATTATATGTGGCAAAAATTGTTCTTATTATTGGTGGGTGTAAGGGAAGGGTGTGCATGGTGTGTGAGCTGAGGAGTTGAAACCCCTCCCCTTGAGAAATTTTCGTTAAGATAAGGTGACTTATTTGTAAAACATGATTTTAGCTTTGGCAAAACTTTGAACCGATTTCATGTTCAGAAATTGCCACTACTTAGTGATATTTTGGCCGTCGCATGGCATTCCTCCAATGGGTGGTACCATGAGACAGGCACAGAGCCTCCTGGAAGCTCTGGGGTAATTGCAAAATGGGGACGTTAGTATGATGCTTTTAACTGACATCCAAATGACATTTCAGGAGAGCAAAACAAACTAGTAGTTTCACTCATTTTCAACGAGAATCCAAATGAACCGCTTCTAATGGGAAAGGACCGAGAAGGGAGTTAAAGTCATAGACTCGTTACCCCAAAGTATATTTTTAGTGTAGGGGTATCAAAATTCTCAGTTGGTTACTGCTCTTTGATTGACAGCAAAGTTTGAAAATTCAAAAGATGCACAGTAGCTTACAATCCTCAAAGTGCTGAGAGAGTGCTTGGTTTACACATTATAGCCTTGCATGCACACCAGGACATAACCTTGAAGTAATAAAATAGGTTTGCGTCTGTACAAGGAGTTTTATACCGTTATGGGAGGAGCTACAAGTTGCATAGTTGGGAGAATTGCAACTGTCTGGGATGAGAAGAATTGCCCTTTTAAGTATAACAAAAGGATTTAAAGGATTAATAAATTGTAGGTATATGATAACGCTTATTCTCTGAAAACGCACTTAATGGCCTTTGAATAAGCTTGTGCAATGAGTGGTATGATTCAAATCATAATATCTCGCTACAAAATTGCTGCCCATAGTAAAAACTTATATAGGCTTACCTGCTTATCACAAAGTCGAGTCTTGATATACTGATATTAGCCTGAGGTTGGCATTAAAATTTTCGGAAAATAGGACTCTTTTGAATAATTCAGTGCATTATCGTCCTAATTTCTGGCATGGAGGGTAAACTGTGGCAATAGCGCAGGAACAGACGAAACGCTCTGAAATTTTCCATAGAAAATTTGATAAAACACGTTAATGTGTTTTTGAAAAACATCTTTGAGATGGTATTAAAAAAACAGAATTTGGGGGTTTGAGCGCCCGATATTTTGATAGTTTTGAAAGGATTTGTGATATAAAATGATTAAAGTGAGGGCCAGATTTACCAAATAATTAAGGCAATCTGTAGGTTACTTAACTTTTAAGAGCCCGAAAATAGCTATAAACGAGTATCCTTTCTGACTTAGCTTTCACATCTACTTCTGCATTGGCGTATAGGAGCCTAAATTGATTTGGGTGGGGCGGGGCTGTTGTGACTTGCCCGAAAAATGCAACTCATATTTACTAACATCATCATCGCAGTGCCTGGAAAAGAAGCAACATATCGCCCGAATCGGAAAATATCTTGTTGGTGGAGGGTGAGCAGCCCCCTCGCCCCTGCCTCCTACGCCTATATACTTCTGTCCATACTCCAAGTTCTAAGTTGAAACATAAGTCCTGACCTGATTTCTGCCTACCAAAGAAAAGATTCTACATCGTTACGTGACAGGACATTTCGTGAATTTGAAATTACTGATATGTAGCAAGAAAGCTGTCACTGAGGCATGTCATGCGGGTGATGATGGATGCATGGGCAATTTGTAGGTTATAAAGGGTGCGTTTTAGTCAACCGTTAGTGTTAGTTTTTGATTGACAGGTCTATTCTGACGTCGCCCAAATGAAGGGATCGCCATAGTGATCAGTCATGGGATCATCTAACAGAACTAACAACCTCGAGAGGTTGTTAGTTCTATTGGAATTAGGCCACTTCTACCAAGTTGTAAGTCAGCAGCGCGAAACATAGATGTTACAAATTGCAAACAAACGTAAACATTGCAAACAAAACACTAACTGCCTAACTTACTGTCACTCCTCGGTGCTAGATAATAAAAAATAATATAACATTATAGATTTGGCACGTGATTGTTTGCGTTCGAGTCACCGTGTAAAAATATCTAACACTAACAGTTGACTAAAACGCATCCAATATTGTATTATAACTGGTACATGGTGACAAGGGCCCCCTAAAGGAGTGTTCATGCAGCTGTGTTATTGACATTGTTTTCAATGAACATGGTATTATCATCGCGTTATTTTCGAGGTAAATTAACATAACACTCAAAAGGTGATCTTTATCTGCACTTAAGCAGGTAGGAAGGTACGGTACTCATTTCTGACGATGTAGGGGCTACTTTTAACCCAACATTAAAGCGCTATACGCGCTTACATGTGGGGGCACTCCGCTTGGATCATTCTCAGTCGGGTCCCAAAACCTTGGGGTCAATTGAGAAGGGGGAATGGGGATGGGTGTGATTGTGTAAGGAGTGCTGGTTTACGATCGATGAATAGCCTAGTCTTTTTCGTCTAGTTCATGTTGACATACACATGATCTTTCTGTCATTGGATAGTCACTTGTCAGTTTAAAATAAACCAGAAAGCCAAAAGGCTTACATCATTTTTTACGATGCGTTCACAGTTCGACCCCTGCTGACCTCACATGACCTTTGGACTCCACCAAAATTTGAATAAAGAAAAAACATGTCTTACAAGAGATCTGTCTGTGCTTCCTTGTAATGTCATCTTTACAATGTTCAGTTTTTGACCTCTGGTGAACTCAAATAACTTGTGGCCTCCACCAAAAAGGGTTCCTCCTCTCAACATGACAAATATATATATATATAAGTGTGAATAGTTTCTATCTTTCCTATCTTCATATATCATGTTCAAGTAATAAAGTTTCAAGTTTTTGAATTTTGGTGACCTCAAATAACCTTTGACCTTCACCAAAAACAATAGGGTTATTTCTATAATGGTGACAAATAAATATACCAAATATGAAAAGTGTCCATCACTGGAACCTCGAGATATCATGTTTACAAGGTTTTCAGTTTTTGATCTCTGGTGACCTCAAATGACCTTTGACCTTCATCAAAAACGATAGCGTTCTTTGTCTCAACATGACAAATCTGTATACTAAATATGTAAAGTGTCCTTTATTCCCACCTTGAGATATCATGATTACAAGGTTTACAGTCTTTGAACGCTGGTGACCTCAAATGACCTTGATCTCTACCAAAAACAATTAGGATCTCCCTATCAACATGAAAAATATCTATACCAAAACTAAAAAGCACCTGTCATTCCTACCTTCAGATATCGTGATTACAAGCATTTACAAGGTTTTCACAGTTTAACCTCTGGTGACCTAAAATGACCTTTGACCTTCCCCAAAAACATTGGGGGTCTTTCCCTCAACATGACAAATCTATATATCAAATATGAAAAGTATCGGTCATTGGTATCTCGAGAAAACGTGAATTCAAGGTTTTCGGTCTTTCACCTCTGGCGACCTCAAATGACCTTTGACCTCCACCAAAAACAATATGACAAACCTATACCGTGGCGGTTTTAGGGGGTCCAGGGGGTCCGGACCCCCTGCTCATGGCCTCCAAAAAAAATTTCAACCATTTTTTCTTCTATTAGAAGGAACTTGGAACAAAGTGCCTAAAAATCGTCATTCTCAGACCAAAAAGTGTCCAAATTGAGGTGTTCATTCACCCCACCATTTTGAATTATAGCTTAAAACAGGCGAAAAGGAACTGTCTCCGTGGGACCGAGTAGTTTCAAAAGCTGCAGATGTGTATAGCCAGTGTTTCCACTCTTCCTGAAATTACCCGAAATTGGACAAATTTTGGTGCTATTCTGGAAATTTTCTGGAAAGAGAATAATTTCGAGAAATATCGGGAAATCCTGGAATTTGAAGACGTATCACCAGCCCTGGCGTACACAAGGGGAACATTGGGTCATTCCCCCCTCACTGATGCCGATTTTTTTTTTAGTTCCTAAAAATACGTAAATTTTTTAACACAAATTTTACTTAAAAGGTAGGATATGTGGCACCAGATTGCATGAAAGGACGTGTAGTATTTCAAAAATTTTCAAAGGGGAGGGGGACACCCTCTCTGCATGGCCCCCTTGAGAGAAACCTGGATACGCCACTGTACACCAGATTACAAGGGCGAAGGAAGCGGAGGGGACTGGGGGATCCAGCCCCCAGCGAAATTTGTGGGGCGGAAGTATGCCTCATCCCCCACTTTTCAAGGCCAAAAACCCCTTATTTGTCCTTTCTGTTGAAAATGTCAAATATTTGTAGTAATTTACCTTAAAATTTGTCCAAATTGATGCACCAAGGTCCCTCAAAAATCCAAAAATTTTCCAAAACATGTGAAACTATTTGCAGTAATTTATATCTTGCCAGATTGTATCCGAGGGTATTTAACTATCCAAAAGTCAGACCCCCACCCAACGGGAAAATTCTTGGATCCGCCCGGCTATATACTACATATGAAAAGTGTCGGTCATTCCTTTCTCGGGATATCATGATTACAAGGTCTTCCGTCTTTGACCTCTGGTGACCTCAAATGACCTTTGACCTCCACCAAAAACATTAGGGTTCTTTCTCTCAACATGACAAATCTATATAACAAATATGAAAAGTGTCAGTCATTCCTATCTTGAGATATCGCGATTACAACGAGTGTCACAAACATGTATATACACACACACGACATCATCATCGCATAGATTCCTTGCCTGCCTTCGGCAAGGAATCAATAACAATGCCCTTTGATTAACTATAAGCAAGAAATGTACATCTAACAGTCTTTTAATTTCAAAATTATTTTAGGGGAGGACTCAACTTCCGCCTTTGTCAATTTGAAAAATCAGTGATCATAGTTAAACTGGCAAGCATATTCCAAAGTTCATGCCGGTAGGCACACAAGGTTTTGAGGAGGAGCGGGGGAGCTACCATGGGGCGAGATTTCTTCAAGAAGCGAGATATGTTAAGACGTGTAAACAGGCCCGTAGACAAGGGGGTCAAGAGGGCGAAGCGCCCTGAAATTTTTTTCGCCCCGAGAGTTTCAAGTTGGCATTGACATCATACATTTTTACACATTTGGCTCCGGAAAAAATTTCGCCACCTGGAAGCCATTTTGCCCCCTCCAGTACTTTGTCTGGCTACGGGCCTGCGTGCAAAGCAATACATTTTTTTTGTTTCAATAAGTTTTCTAGGGGCAAAATTACTCTTGGGCAGCGCCCCTGTCCCCTGGATTAATGGGCCTGCCAAAATTGCAGTGTGGCCACACTTCATAATGATATACTGGATATCAGGGCCGTAGCCTGGGTGAAATACCCAGGGGTGGGAGTACATGACAGCGTCCAGTAGCGTACCTATTCGGTAGTTGGCACTCAGGAGAGCCTTCTTTATCATCCATTGCCTCTATGAGGGGAGGGGGTCTTATATGAGACGTCTGAATGGAGGACGTGATATTTATGTAAGGTCGCTTCAAAGGAAAATTTGGGCTGTCTTTGACAAAGCTTTGAACAGACTATATGTTAAGAAACTTTCATTATATAATGTCCTTTCTTTTTAGGGGGTGTATTTAAGCCGGGATGACAAATCTACTCTTTGAGAAATTTTCCTGTATGTAAGATGGCTAAAGGTCCAACTGTCCAAAATGGTGCTACTTTTTAGGAAGCGCTAAACTGCTCACATGTTTACAAATTCTCAATTTTAAGTGCCTTTTCTGTTTTCTTTTTGGCTGAGTGTAAGGGAGGGGTGTTGTCTAAGGCCCCTCCCCTTTGAGAAAATTTTGCCTTTGTAAGGTTGCTTGGACAAAGCTTTGGACAAAGCTTTGAAATGATTATATTCTTTAGAAATTCTCATTGTTAAGGGTTTTTTTGGCTATGGCATGACACGGTGCAACGCCACAGCCGAGGTATTGGTGCGTATCTTACGTCCTCTTCGTGCGCTACTTGAAGGCCACCATCAGTTGGTGCGCCGTTTATATGCTAGGTCTAGTTTTGTCAAAAATGACATTTTCTAGACCTCCAAAGTTGCATTTTAACATTTATGAGACTTCATGCTTTAAAGACTAAGAATTCAAGATGAAAAATTAAACTTGAGAAACGCATTCAGTAAAATCACTCTGTAGGACAAAAGAGAAAGCAAAATTATTATACAAGATCATCGATTAAGTAAGGTAACCATACTAGGCTATGTTATTTTAAATTAGCATGATGTGGCTAAGTGTGAGAAACAACACTTGTCTTAATTAAGATTAATATGGACTTCAGCCATATATGTTTATAAGTATCATAAAGAGGACAGGACCGCGTGTTTGGCCTAGTGGTAGGCCCGGGTTCGATTCCCAGGTCGAGTCATACCAAAGACTAAAAATGGAACCTTCTACCGTTGTGCGTGATGCTCCGCATAAGCAATGGAGTAAGGGAAAACAAGCCAGTGAGCCACAGCTGGAAAAAAGGCCGTGGCGGGTCGACTTGAATCAATTGGTTGGAAACTGGGCCGTTAAACCTCATCTAACTAACTAACTAGCATAAAGAGGACAGAGATTATTTCGTCAGTGCGAGTTACCGCATAAATGCCCGTCTGCGGAGGGAGTCCGGGGACCTCCCCGGGGAAACTTGGGGGAAAATAAACCTTTTTACGTGGTTTCCCAGGCTCTGAGGGCCTCAAAAACGTCATCAGGAAAATGGAATTTTAAGGATTTTCAGTAAAAGAAGAGATTAAGCAAAAATTTACTTTTCATAGGTGAAAGAGGAACTAAATCTATACATTTTTGTGTAACTTTCATTCAAATCGGACATGCATTACTCGAGATATCAGCAAAAGAAGTTACTAAATTTGTGACCCAAAGTGAGCTTGAGGTGAGCGGGAGTTATATCACTAGGCAGCTCCCTGATATTACTTCCTCACATTGATAAGGGATGCTTTGTTTTCTTTGTTTTTCAGTCTGTTGTGTTGACCATGAAATTAATTGTGACAGGACCTCCCCATGGAGAATGTGAAGTTTGTAATTTTCCCATGCCTCTCATGCAATCACATTCCTATAACATTTGATTGTTGAGGAGAAAATTTGTGATAAAGTTAAAAGAGAAACAAAAGACTGCTCATTAATGTGAAGCTGTGACATCATATATATGCTTGCCTCAAGTTCACTTTGTGCTGAAAATGTGACAACTTCATCTTGATGACATCTTGAAACCACACATCGGATTTCAATGGAAATTTCACCAGATTGCTTAAAATAAGTACCCCTCTAATATATCGAAACTTGTTTTGAGCTTTGACCCTTCTTTTAAGGGTTTGGAAATCTCACTGCCCCCCCCCCCCCCCCCGCAGGCTACGGCCCTGGACATAAGCCCTGGATATCATCAAATGTTTCTTTGTATAGTTACCGTGATTGCCAAATCTCAGGAATTCGCCTCAAACAGTGTTTTATTTCAACATTTTCCTGTGAAGACCCCCAGCCCTTCGTGGGAGCTTCTTGCCATTAATCTTCACTCTCACAAGATGAACCACTTACCTCAACGACTTTTTTAAATCGTGGATCCGCACCCAACACTTTCATAAAAAATAAATGAACTGAATTTTCGCCTTAACGGTTCACTCCAGTAAGGGAAAGAAAATATGTACGAAAAACACATGGTAAGTTTTCGTAGTGATATTTGAGGGTCCTTAGATGCGATTTGGCGCATTATTTTGGACAAATTTTTCGGTAAATTTCTGCAAGTTTTTGACATTTCTTACTTAAATTACTGCAAATTGTTGACCGTTTCTTACTTATAAATTACCTCACATTTTTGCTATTTTTTCCAAAGGGGAGGATGCACCCTCCCTTGTGGAAAATGTTTGGATATTTGAGGGTCCTTAGATGCGATTTGGTGCATCATTTTCGACAAATTTTAAGGAAATTACTGCAAGATTTTGACATTTCGGTCTTAAATTACCTCAAATTTTTGACATTTTTTCCAAAGTGGAGAGGTTTCCCCCTCCCCTTTGGAAATAGTTGGGATATTTGAGGGTCCTTAGATGCGACTTGGTGCATCATTTTGGACAAATGTTAAGGTAAATTACTGCAAATTTTAGACATTTCTTACAGAAGAGACAAGGGGTTTTCGTCCTTGGAAAGTGGGGGGGGGCTAAAGCATACTTTCGCCCCTCCACAAATTTTGCTGGGGGGGGGGCTTGTGCCCCCAGCTCCCGCCAGCCCTGGCTCCCACTTCCTACGCCCTTGTTAGAGAAAATGGTCCTGCCCCGAAAAGAGACGTTCCCGATACCGATTTTCCTGAGTATATAAACACCATATGTTGTTCGGCAAGCGCTCTTGTGTTCCTCGCTATTGGCACGATAAATCTTACTGTACCGGAAGATGCTTCCAAAAGAGCTAAAATCCAGGAGCCTCCAGCAATCCAGAGACCGACCCCCGTTCCTTATAGTACTTCACATATGGTGCCAGCAACTTACTGGGACCATGTGTGGATGTAACAGAGGTCTAACCACCTATATACTTTCCCGGATCCCGCCAGTAAAAATAATATCTCTCTTCCTCACAGAAGCAAAATAAATAAATAATGGAAAAATAAAAACATAAATGTAAAATACCATCAATTTAAATGTAAATTACACTTAAAAAATTGTGCGTACCTCACAGAAGAAAAAGAACAACAAAAGAAAACGGAAAAAATGCTGACAATTAGTTTCAAAAAATTGACAGCACTTTATCAGTTTTTCTTTTGTACTTCTTTATTTTTTCTTCTGTAAATTTACAAACATTTTAGACGTTTTTAGAGTCTATATATCTGCATCCGAATGGAAGTATCGATGTCGGGCTTTTCATTACGTTTATCTGGGGAGTAGCAACAGAATGCAACTCCCTGGTATATCCAAGAGTGGCACATTTTTAACGGCAACTGTGAGTAAATTTCTCAAAACATTATTCAAATGTGATGGCCCCCTCTAGTACTAAAACTTCTTCCGAAACTTCCTACTTACAAATTTCCCCTCGACAAAATTCTCTACCGAAGCCACATAGTATAGATGTCCGGGGATGTTGCCCGGCCAGCTCCCTTGTCTTTTTACGACTTCATCCAATTTCATAATACCAAAATATAAAAATACAAATACTCCGAGGTAGCTTCCGTGCTGACACTAAGCCCCCGCCGCCGTTATTCTCGCCGTTATTATTCAAGAAGTCGACCAATTGCTCTGCCAACTGATTTTAGTCCCGCGGGTCATACCGATCAGTCATAATAACACTGCTTCATATTTCTAAATACAGATTTTGAAATACAGTGAAGCTTTTATTCTGTACAAAAATCGCATTTGTGGTCTTCTGAGATGACCTTGTACCATGGAGTTGCCATTGACAACTTATTGTTGTATCTTTGGATTTAAGAACCGGGTGAACGGGTGTCGCGAAAGTGCCAGACTATCGAAAAACGACGGTGTATTAGACTATACGTTGTTTGTGCCATTAGAATTACCTTGGCTACATAAAGCTACTATAGGGTGAGAAAGAAAAGCTCTGTGTTGGGATGTTAACAGTATATATCCTCGGATGTCCACCGGAAGGTAATATGCCAGACATTTTGCTAGATATCAGGCGCGGTGCATGTACCCGTCAACACAGACACATCGGTATATGATAGCTGACTTTCAATGGCTTTGTGAATGCAGATGGAATTAACTCTTTCCTGGCACCGAGGTGAAACAAAAGAGAGCAGGTTGCATACGTACCGTGCGTTTAATTCAGACAGATCATTTAAAATGATGATATGTAAGATGATGATATGGCCTCAAGAAGAATAAAACATAAAGAGCAACTGATGACTGGAAGATACACCAACGGAGTCAGCACTTCTAGTGATGGAGCAAGTGGAAAGAAATTGAGAGCATCAGAATTGTCAAGTAAGTACTGTATCCATGGAAGTACTACCTCGGATGCTGTATCTAGCATCGGCCCACTACTATTTCTTATCTCAGTCCGAAATTTATTCCGGATCAAAAATCCTGTCGCTGTGACAACTTGAAGTCATTAGAGAAGAGATTTGACACGCTGATCACATATTTTCCGTACCATTTGCAAGTGCCGTAGGCCTAATGCTCTGTTTCAATGACTCACTGCGTTTAGTTTTTCAAGTTCAAGTTGAGTATGGTATAGTTACCTTAGCTATCCTTAGAAAATTATAATTGTTACGTACGGCCGCGATTCGGCGAACTATGCCAGTACTGTAGTTTCCTGATGGTAATCCGAATCATGACTCCGAATTTTGCCACGTCTTCTGGGTTGATTTAAAGGATACAGGTGGACTTCCGTGAGACTTGTCACGAAAATGTTAAGCGTAGATGTCTCTTTAACCATGGAAGTACGTACTTCCATTCTTCAACTGTGCAGAAACGATGCAATTTTAAGCTCTACGTACTGCATTGCGTGGTTCACATTTTACTGTGACGTTTTGTCGTGTGTTGCTAGCGTAGTGTGTGCGAAAATTGAAAATGGGGGTTTACCGCACGTCATACAAAATCCCTGACGTCGACAGTATTTGTAAGTGGACATGTACGCACGCGCACTAGATTTCTGAGTACAAAGCACAAGAAGCCGAATGATGTATAGAAAAGTGATCATAGAAACATGAACTGTAAAAAGTGTTATCTTCAATCCATTTGTGCAACCCTCAGTACTCAATAAGAAAGAGTTTTCGAAATACCACCCGCATACCTACCATAAGCGTAGGAACCTTTTTAAAAGTGGGGGCGGAAGTGTATGTTAGTGACCAATGTCCTGGGGGGAGGGGTGCCCCTTCCCTTTGGAAAATTTTTTGACTATTTACAGTGCCCTAGATGCAAAATGGTGCAAGTTTTGACAAACTTTGAAGTAATTTTGTCC
>WURT03466218.1:0-22213 GCA_009936505.3 Holothuria glaberrima | reverse complement strand
CATCCAATCATCCCAAATCCTGTACCAAATCCATCCCATACTCACAACTTTTGAGGGCAAGAAGGATTTGTTCAGAAAATTTTGATTTCTCCACAGCGTCCCAAAATATAGTATCCTTCTTTGAGAAACGTCAGTATTCCACTAAAATCCTCTCTTTTTTTAAAAAATCTCGCCCCACCATGGAAGCTATCTTGCCTCTCCTCCACACCTTTCCATGGACTTTGGAATATGCTTGGCAGTAGAACTATACTCATATATTGTTCGAAATGACAAAGACGGAAGCTGTGGGGTCCTCACTTAAGAAGCTTTAACGGTTTTGAAATTGAAGTTTGATAGACGGATGTGAATTTTTTGCTTACGAAAATTAAGGTTATAGTGCCAACCTAGGCTCAAAAACATTCATAGCACTGCTAAATTATTTTGAAACATAAGCGTGGGAGAAGAAGAGGAATTTAAGGGGGAGGGGTCCCCCTCCCTTTGAAAATTTTTTGAATATGTGAGGGTCTTTAGATGCAATTTAGTGCTACAAATTGGGCAGATTTCCAAGGAAAGTTACTGCAAAATTTTGACACTATTTGCTGAGAGAAATAAAATATAAGGGATTTTCGTCCTTAAATTGAGGGGGTGGAAGCATACTTCTGTCTGTCCTACCTATTCCATTTCGTGTTTCTTTTATTTTCTTTGTTGCTACTTTTTATGTTAATGTTGTAGTTCCATGCTATTTGGAAATAAACTGAAAAACAAACAAACAAACAAGAAATAATGAAGACCACTTTGAATATTCGATTGTTATTTAGTCCTCATAATCACACGATTATATCATGTTAATTGATGCAATGTTAATAAACAGCGAATATGCCAAAGCAACACTTCTTCAGGGCACTCATGTAACCACGTATACCATTAGAAATACACTAGTAAGACCTACGACAAATTCACCGTGACACACATGACATGTCTCGATCAGCAGCAGCAGTCCTTATCTTATCAGTACTACTATCTTATCAGTAATTTCAAAGTCGCGAAATTGCTTACTATATAGGCCTAATATTGTAGGCCTAGTTTACAGAATTAGAACTAGTGTCACAGGGTCTCAGTAGCTAGACATCAGGTCAAGATTTTTTGTTTTAACTCAGAGGTAGATGTGAAAGCTAAGCCAAAAGTATTCTCGTTTATGGAATTTTTCGGGACTCCCTTACGGTCAAAATTTTGTGGTCCGTATGCCCAGTACATGTTGTCTCGTCTATGGGTAAATCCGGTCCAGGTAGATAGGTAATTGACTGATTGCTATAAGTACACTGAATTAGACAAACATTACTAACATGTCCGTTAAGCGATTCGCCTGCATTCATCTTGTATCCTTGTTGTCTTATCATACTAGTAACTTAAGATTAAACAAAATGAGTATGATTACTTCAGATCTCCGTCGAAACTCCTCCATCATTCACACACTCAATGATCAAAATTACCGTTGCGATCCTGTGAAGAAATAGTAAGTTGACCGGCGTTTAGTCTTAGTTAGGATATTTTGAAAAGACCTAAACAGATCTAGACTAGTGGCGGATCCAAGGGGGCCGCAACAGGCGCTCCAACCCTATTTCCGCCATGCGTGAAATAAAGTTAAGGCAAAAACGACTGAACGAAAATGCTTCAAAATGTTTCAAATATATCACCATTTTGCATCTCAGCCCTCTTCCAAAAGCAAAAGGGGAGGGTGTAACTGCTTTGTTCTATAGTGCCCACAGCTACTTTACTTAATTCCCCATGGCTCCCGGGGGCAATTCCCCTGGTACCCCACTGAGAGGGTTATTATTCAGGCTAAAGTGGGCCCGTTAGAGGTGGGCAGGGCCGGAACTGAATCTTACGTCAAAGACGACTTCATTGATCCTACTTTGTGAGCGGGACTTGTGCGAGCAAGTAAACCTCGATGTTCAAATGAAAACTGGTGCGCCAAGGTCAAATTAACATTGCCAAACGTAAAACTGAGTGAGATTTTCGACAGGCGTGCACTCAGTTTTTTTCTTTCAAAGTCCCCTCGACTCTCTTGTGACTTGAAGAGCCAAGGGGCGAAACCACTTCACTTACTCCAGAAGGAGTTCTGCTCCCCTGAACGATTTACGTGCCAGAAAGGACACAATGTCACAGACTTAACTGACCAACCTCTCAACCCTCAGACCTCTACATCCGTCAAGGGCCCAGCCATGTGTGGTCCCGTTCTTCACTGGCTGAAAAGAACAGATACTACACATAATCTTAGTAAAAAAAGCCGAGAGGCGTGCACTCAGGTTTTGTCCCGTTACTCAGCTATACTTTTTTGCACAAGTGTTAAAACTTACACTTAGTGAAACTCATTTATCTACTTTGTAAAAGTATGTGCCTAAGATATCTATCGTACATTTTATAAAGTTTTTTCACTAAATTATGGTCAGCTGAAATATCAATCTCACGCCCGTGGTCGTCACCCTCGTTTTTTATATCATGTGCCGTCTTTGCTGCTGTTGGTCGGTCCTTATTTTCCTAAAAGTTCTTACCCGGGCGTATCGCGCTATTTCGCTAGACTTACTAGAAAGAAATCAACATAGCAGCGCCCTCTTTCAATTCTTTAAATTAGGAAGAATCACGTATGTATTTTGTCCTGTCAATATTTGATCATATCTCCCCAATCAAAGCCTAAAACAATACAACTATTTTTCTCAGAATAACAAAATAAAGTAACATTTTACTGATTGTCGTATTTACATTAAAGATGGTAAAAGTTACCATTCCTAAGGGTATTATATACCAGCTTGTAATACAATTACCAGGTCGTGTGTACACGGCATGTAATGGCATGATGGACAAGCTAACAATGCCAGAACCTAACTTTAATCATCAGTAATGCAAGACGCCTAGGCTAGCATAGGCTAAGTCTAAATTTTCCTTTTCACTTACGTGACCCCAAAAATGACCCATATGTCATCAGCAGGTACAACTGCAGAATACTCAACTAAAAAAAATACCAGGATGACATGAGTTTAGGGAGAGAACGTCATCACAAACCCCAAAATGTTAAAATTGGCTAGGCCTAACTCGTATGCAATCCTTGCCATAGGCTATGTGCTTTGGAGATACAGTAGCTTAACCCTAGTAGGCAAACCTATAAGTGTAACCTCATCCCTAGACTGTCTTAACCCAAACCATATCCCTAATTGAACCCCAGGCACAATCGAATCCCAGGTAGAACCTCTGTGAAAACCCTGTTTTAACAATAGAGTGATGTTCTCACCTTTGCCACATCTACCTGGACCAGTGGATGCAGCCTGCGCAATTTTTACCCTCGAGGTTATGGGCAAATCATGGCAATAGATCAATCAACTTGGAAATTGGTCACACCCCTTACTGCTGAAATGCCAGTTTCTCCTTTTTTTGGTAGGCAAGGCCTAATTCTGATGCAGGATTATGAAAGAAAATGGGTCATTCCATGTCAAATCACCCAATTGTGCAGAAAGTTGTTGCTCGACCGACTCAAAATTTCTCAAATATTTGTGTGAATAGGCCTAGACTGTCATGCAAAAAGCATATTCTGAAAATTGTAGCAAAATTCATCACATTTTTGACGGATTTAAAATTCTTTGAAATTTCGCTAATCAGCAGCAAAATGACATTTTTGTCAAGTTTGAGGTCTTTTTTTCTCAGCAAATACATATCCCACCAGCCAGTAATGATATTAACCTAATGAGACCATCCCATAGAATAGGTTTTCTGTACTATGAAGCTTTTCGAATGTTGTTTTGTGGCGTTATGGCTACCTAAAATGGCCAAAATTTGCATTTTTGACTATTACTGCCACACATTTAGCCAAGTTCAGATATCAGTATCTCTGTAAGTATTATACCTACATCCCTGTAATATAGAGGTACTTATCTGGTACACAGAGAATACAGAATGCTGTTTATACTGATTTCCTGTAGTGCATTGTTAAAGAAATGCTGCCCTAAAGATGCCATTTTGCTCCAGATTGTGCCACACGGAGTATTTTCGGGGGCAAGATTATCACTGATGGAGTCATGAAATCTCTGGGAGTTTTTTCTTGTGTCAGTGGGATATAAAGAACTTACAAAATACAGTTTCAGAGTTCTAGATATTTTTATTATTTATCTGCTAGTAAAACCGCTTTGTCGCACAAAATGGCGCATCTTTCAGGTCAAAAAGGTCAAAGTGGGTCAAGTTCAAAAATTCTGATAGCTATACAGTATGTTGTGCTACGTTTGTGTGTGTGTGGGTAACAAGCCAGCATTTGTTGAAAGTATGTGTTTGTTTAATCACATGAAGGAGTTTGCAACATCCTGTCCCCAACTCCCTCATCTGACACCTGTGATACAATTGTTCGATTTGCTGTAGCTTCAGCCTGTTTTTTGACCACAGTTAAAAGTAGGTTGTGTGGCCATAGACATGAACAACAGGCTTGTGCAGCTATATTGTGCTGGGTCCTGGATAAATCCAAATAGCCAATCTTCCTCAATCCTACTATATTTAACTGAAAAAACTAGGCCTTAGGTCACATAATGTTATTTGAGTGTTCTCAAAAGGAATATGATGCAAAGTGAAATGGTTCAAGAAGACATCCACAAGGTAGGGCACAAGTAGTCCAAACCCAAGTGTTCCACATACTGGAAAGAAAATTGAAGCAGTTGATGTAGTGAAAATGTTACAGTGTTTTTCACCTTTACAGCTGATGAAAATGCCAAAGCTTTTATAGTCCTGATTTCAAGGCCGTTGAACCCAGCAAATTATTTATGAGGGCCTCTTTTTCCAAATTTTCCTAGGGTAGGCCACTCTTGCAGTACACCGTAAGGCTCTTCTGTGAAGGCTTTGCTCACAAGTGAACTTGCCCCATTTCCAAACTCTGTGTCCTTCCCGTACTGGTTTTTCAAAAGATTGCACATTGTAACATCATTTTGTGCACACACTTATTGCTTTATAAAAAAAAAAAAAATTGGAGATAACTGTCCAGTAGCATTGGACTTAGGCACAGTGTTTTGTGACTGTATGCCATAATTTTCTATTCGCATTTGAAGTGGTATGATAAATGTTTTGTTTGGGATTCCGAGGGTTTCACTGAGCCACAGACAATAAACGTTGTGTTGATGTAGGCCTATGTTCACATGGTGCCAGACCATGGCCACTGTAAGGCCGGCTGGGTTATTGCATTATACATGTAGGGTTGTCACAAAATTTTATTCCACATATTTGTGGTAGCTTAAGTGTTGTTCTCAAAGTAACTCTTCTGATAAAATTGTAAAAAAATTACTAAATAAGTTCCAATAATATTTTGAAACAACACTCTCAGTGTCGCTATTAATTACAGCAACAGTGAAAATCTTGGTAATCCCCCTGAATTCTCCTACACTAGTCTACCCCACCTTATAGTGGATGCGATCCCATGGGGCTTACCAGGGTCAGAAAAAAGGTTTATTTCCCAGGAAGGCAGTCAAATTTTCCACAATTCCTTATTTTCATGTTACAAAAAGGTAAAGTGCCCTCCTACCAAAATTTCCCACCATATCCAAATTTCCCGAGAAGGAGCCTCCCAGCTTCCCAACTTTTTCCACCCATTGGGATAATGCCTATGTGTAATGTACATCTTCAATGCCTTTGGTAATACTGTAGGTGAACACATGTAACATGATAGTACTCACATGTTTGCATAGCCTACACAAGTACTGTACATAGACATCAGTTACCTTGCAGATTTCCATACTTTGTCAAGGTGAATGATGGAAATCTTCAACAGACATCACTTGTTAGAGAATTGTATGCAGGTGTTGGCATTTGCTCACACATATGTAATGATGTGTTACATACATACTTGCTCTAACAGAAATAGTATAGCTGTATCCTGTATACAATTTTCCGAGGGAATGAGTCGCTCTCATGATTTCTTTAGCTATACATGCTTTGCCTTTGACAAGGCTGGTAAACTGATTTTCAGCTTAAAATCACACTTTTTTTAAAGAAATTTGCCATGTAAGACTGTTATGTGCAAATGAAATGTATGCAAGAGAGTTGGTGGACAAAGTGTGGTTAGAAAACACTGTAACTTGAGTGTAAGAGGTCTGCTAACATTATAGCCAGGACATGTGAAAATTTTTACACTCAGCACAAGGGCTGTAATGCCTCCGGAGTGTAAATGGAAGCACACGACGCTGTTCAAGGGCAAAGCCTAACCTAGCCGATACTTCACATGAATGAAGAAGAGGCAGTGGCCACATTGTGACATATTCATTACATGAGGGCATAATGTGTTGTGCAAAACATGACCCGATCTCCTCGTTTGGAATTTTGTATAGAGCTTGCTGGTATGGTATTTAAAATGTGTAAATTTGGGAACATTGTTTTTGAATAAGCTGAAGGGTGTAGGCCTACTGAGAAATTGGCAGGAACTACATTGGCTTCCAAGAAATTTATCCAAGTTTTATGATGAATGACAGCATATTGTGTAAAGTTTACATCAAAATGCTTTCAAAATGTTGATGACCACTTCAGTCTGTGGGATATGTCTGAATCTTGTGTGTCTGGCTAACACACAGTATCTTCTTCCAAGCATTAAGGAGACTTCCCATTTGTAACCTGGGAGCTAGAGGGAACAAAATCCCTGATAAATGAAGCCTGGAATGGGTTCTCTAATGTTTGTATTTTCAATTCAATTGTTTTAGACATGTGTAAGTGAGTTAAAAGAAATGGGAAAGGTACAGTGGCACAGGTTCATTGCCTTGTTTCAAAAAACTTAGTTTGTAATATCCAGTGTATGTGCAATTTGATGTGGAGTTAATTTTGAGAAACTGTACAGTGCACTGTCAGTAGTTATTTTTTGAACCAATGTACTCAGGGCCTAAGCAAAGATTTTAAGTCATTCAATCATCTCTTCCAATGCAGCAATGGCGGACTTTGGATCAGGACCGACCGGTGATCGCGGTGGCGACCGGGGTGGATTTCGTGGTGGATTTGGTCGTGGTGGTCGTGGCAGGGGTCGCGGAAGAGGAAGGGGGCGAGGCCGTGGCCGAGGAAAGGAAGACAAAGAGTGGGTGCCCGTTACCAAATTAGGAAGACTGGTTAAGGATGCCAAGATCAAATCCTTGGAAGAGATTTACCTGTTTTCCCTCCCAATCAAGGTAAGTTAATAAATGCAACTATTGTTCATTTCTTTTCAACTGTGTCCTCAAGTCAAGTAGCCATTTTCACAAGTTACACTTTTATTTTATGTGACCAAATTGGCTCATCTACTTGGGAAAAATGAGTTAACCTCCATTGACTCTATACAAATTTTAAAAAAGGGTTACAGCATTTTCAAATTTTTATAATTTAGTGACTCCAGTCTCTGTTAGTAATATAGCATAAGTTGTGTTCATAATATCCTCAGGTTGGAATATTTTAGGTTGTAACAGATTCTCTGTTGTTTATCCTCAGTTGTCATTAAATTGTTGGAGCAGCTGATCTCAGAAAGAGTAAACCTCACCAGAAAAACAGGCATTCACAAAGTAATTTGGTTGAACACCTAAACACTGATGCATGCTTTTGCAATTCTTTTTAAGGTTATGTTTTATTAGCCTGAAAGAGGTATACACAGAAAAGTTCCCTCCACCATCACCACCCTCGTTTCTATCCCACCCCTCCCCCTCCCTCTTCCCACCATGTTACATGAAGAAAAAATTGGAAGTTTAGTAGGAAAGGGGGGGAGAGACCCTTTCAGATTTTATGTTCCTTTGCAAACACTAACAGAACACAGGCATTATATATTCTGTTGTTTTCTTTGTAGGAGGCAGAAATCATTGAGTTTTTCTTAGGTCCTGCCTTGAAGGATGAAGTTTTGAAGATTATGCCTGTGCAGAAGCAGACCAGAGCTGGACAAAGAACAAGATTCAAGGTATGAGATGCATGAGCCAAGTCTTTTTGTTGAAACTTTCCATCCTGTATAAGATTTCAGTTGGAAGTGTGCTGTTTAGATGATGCTTTCTTGACCAAAAAAAAAAAAAAGTCAGCAAATAAAATGGAACACCCAAAGGTGCTTCAGTCCTGCAGGGCACTGTCTTTGTCAGCTGGCCAACTGATTTTTGTGACAAGCATGTGCACCAGCTCAGAGGAAAGCTTAATTACCCATAGAAAAAGGGATTTCAGTCCTGGCTCATGTGAAACACATTGGTGCACAGCAGATTATTAAACAGTCCTGCAGCCTGAGGACTCCTCTTGACAGTATTCCTCCTTCTCTTAAAGGCCAACACTCAAGGTCAGTCTTATGGATATGTGATGCTGCCTTCCAAAAAGAAGTCCTTGAAGGGAAATATTGTATTATGTTTTACATAAAAGTTTCATGTATTTTTGAAACCAATATTCATAGATACAGAATGATAGATAATTGAAAATAAAAGTAGCAGGGTAGTCTTCTTTTCAAGAAGTAATGTTCTCACAGACAGGTATTCAGTAATTTGTTGCCCAAGAATAAGTTTTTGGCCCGAACTGTCAAAAATTTAAACATAACTCTTGTAATGTATAATATCTAGAGGAAATAATGCTATTGCTGGAGTTTATTGGTAAGACTGAATGGTCTAATAATGATTATAGCTAGTGTATTTGTTTGCCGCATTGGTGCATTTTAAATGCAATTTCCCTTAAATGTTGTATTTCATAAAACTTATTCCCCAAGCAAACTTAAACCCTACCATTATTGCTTTTCAGGCATTTGTTGCTATTGGAGATAGCAATGGTCATGTGGGGCTTGGAGTAAAATGCTCCAAGGAAGTTGCTACAGCCATTCGTGGAGCCATCACTTTGGCTAAGCTGTCCATTGTTCCTGTTCGTCGAGGCTACTGGGGAAACAAACTTGGCAAACCACATACTGTGCCATGCAAGGTTAGTTATACATTTGTTTTGTCTCTGTGTGAACACGTGATTGTTCCTCTATTGCGATATGCTTATTCACAAGCGAAGAGGAAAGGCATAGTGGCCTTCTAAAGTAACATCCTTCCCCCCCGCCCAACACACACATGCACATTTCCTGTGAATAAAATATTGTTCGACAAACTTGGTAAAAAAACAGTGTGTTGGTGTTGGCATCTATATCATTAGAGAGAGTTGACTATGATTATTTACATAGTTATGTATGAGTTTGTAAATAATCGTAGTCAACTCTTTTAATTACATAGAACACATATTAAGTCATAAAATCCTGATTTGAGTTTTCAGTGTACTTATGGAAAGTTTCAGTTAGAACATTAAATCTCTAAGATATACTTGAGCTTTCCTAAATCATATGAATTATGAATGTTCTGATGTTGCTTGAACTTATCTAGGTCACCGGAAGATGTGGAAGTGTCTTGGTACGTCTCATTCCTGCTCCACGTGGTACCGGTATCGTCAGTGCACCTGTACCCAAGAAGCTTCTGACCATGGCTGGTATTGAGGATTGTTACACCAGTGCTACTGGGTCAACTGCAACCCTTGGTAACTTTGGTAAGTAATAGTGATCTTCACACTTTTCACTTGCATGCTCGCACATTTGCATGTTTTCAAGGGAAGTGGGCAGGGGATAAATAAATGATGAAATTTTTGTAACTGTCCTGAGGGGAATTGATTTCTTCACAATAAAAAGAATAAGCCAAAACATGTACACAAAACAGACTGATTTCAGCATTGTATCCAGAAAATGGTCACATACGTCTCCTAAAATTTGAACCCAATACTTGCAAGACTTTCTCCCTACCACTAACACATGTAGCACATTTTCACGTTTGTGCCATCTCATATCTGTAGCAAAATGCAGTGTGATATTTTCCCTAGTTTTGTAGATAGTGTCTTACGAACTATGTTACTTTATTAGAATATGTAAGATCTTAAAGAGAGTATACGTGCCATGCATATCTCCTAAACCAGAACTGTGGTTAGGTCCAGTCATAATTTGATTGCATGATGAAGCTCTGAAAAGAAGTCACTGTAGGATAATATTCTGTTTTTGGCATGAAGGGAGTTACCAGTCCTTAACATTAATTTTACAAATTTGAACAGCTATATTCTCTACTTTTAATGGATGTGCTTGTTTTGTCATTCATGAAATCACAGAATAAACTTAGCATTGCATCATGTGTGGTGTCTGCTAACATTATCTGGTTTTGTCCAAATTAGCCACTAACCTAGAAAAATTGTAGTGTGTGAAATATCTTTTAGCTAAAATCAGTTGTTTCTTGCATTTTTGTGTACTACACAAGAATGGAAGACCCTTTAGATTTTAGGTTGTATAATGTCAGTTGGCAAAGCAAAGCTTGTCTGTATCAAATTAGTTCTACTAGGGTTCACTAAGTCCTATCCAAAAATATGTAAGTACGGTAGATTTATTTTGTGAATGCATCATACTCATTACAAAATTTAATTGTTTCCTTCCCTGAGAACAAATTGTACCAGATAAAACCAACGGTAGGGACTGTGGGTAATGCAGCCCCCAGTAAGGGCAGAGATGATTTTGTTCTGACTAGGGTTGGCATTGGCCACACTTACCTTGCCCATGCCTATTTACTCCATGGGTATGAGAGACTGTACTGTATCCCCTGTGATTGTGCTGTCACTGTCAGTCACATCCTCGTTGACTGTTATGAATACTCTTATATTCGTCAGAAGTACTACACTGCGTCAAACCTGAAGACGTTATTTGAGCACACAGACCCTTCTCTGATTTTGGGCTCATTTTGGAAAAGTGACCTGTACAGGAATTTTGGACATGACTCCTGCATTTGCAAGATGTTTTAATTGAATTTTACCCCATCTTTACTTTTTTTAAGTTGATTTGTATCCCTTTATTCTTACTGACATTATGTAACACTTTTGGTTAAACCCCATTTAACTAACTGGTTTGAAATCTCTTGGGTAAATCATAATAAAAAAGACATAATAAAAAAGACTTCTGTATGTTTGAATGATGAGATTTGTAGTGAGCTAACTGATCTTATTGAGAATAGTGTTCATGTGTTTTCTTTGACAAGTGTGTTAAGCATTTTGTTAATACATTCACTTCATATTTAATTAACAAGTTTTGTTCTGTGCTTCTTTGGATTAACTAGTGTGTGAAAATTTCTGTTACCAGTATCCAGTGTAATAAACAGGCATTTCTAAATATTCTATCAATACCAAAAATATTGCAAGAATAACAAAATTGTTTTCAACTTTGTTTTTCTCCTCTACAGCCAAGGCTACCTTCCAGGCCATCAGTCACACCTACACATACCTGACACCAGATATGTGGAAACCAACTGTCTTTACCAAGCCACCTTTCCAGGAATTTACAGATCATCTGGCTAAAACTGCTACTAGATCCCAACCCCAGGCCCCTAAGGCTTATTAATAAGCCTTTGAGGTGCAAGTCAGCAAACAAGTCATTTTGTCAAGCTTTGAAACATATACATTTGTTACACCTACATGTATGTTATACATTAACATTCAGTATGGCAACATACCTGGTCAACTCAAATGTTATCCTGAGGACAGGAAATGATTTTGCAAGAAACATTGATATTCTTTCAAGGTGTGTATTTTGAGCAGCTTGAATAAATGCTTGCTGTAAAAGAAATCACTGTGTATGTGTTATCTTCTAAAATGTTCCATTGTCAATTCCTCCACATCAAATAAGTTCTGTGTGCAGACCCGTGGTCTAGTTAGACATTGGCATTTTGGATGTCATGTGAAACCCTAGTGCTTTAGATGAAGCTAAGCCATCTGTTCAGTAATTTTCTTTTTCAAAGTTATTAACTCTTTGTAAACAACAGAGGTCGGTGAACGACTTTTCAAGCAAGCTCAAAATTATGTGAGCTCACTGTTATCAGTCAGTGGTGGTGTCACCAGACAAGGATTTCAATTGTTGGGGGATCCTATAAGCTCTGTGAACTTTTTTTAAGGAAGGGGGATGGTTCAATTTTCTTCAAAGAAAAAAAGACCAATGAAGAAAAGTTGTACCCTGCTTGACATGCTAAAACCTGCCAAAATCTGCCTTACTTTATTGAGACAATGTGTCAGCTGTTGTTGAAATGGTCACTACATCTGTTCTGAATGGTGGTTGAGTCCCCCAAAAAGCAAAAGACAAGTTTTTCTCAGGCAAAATGTAGCATTGATTTGAGCACTTTTGATAGTATTTAATTACATTTACATTTGGCATGGCCTCAGCAGGTGATGACTATCATGCAAGGCTTGGTAATGGTTACAGTGTAACGAGTAGTGAGCCTTGGTTTAAGCTGGGTCATAAGAACCAAACTTTTTGCATTAATACTTCAGCCTCCTTAAAGGGAAATATTGCTTTGAAATGCACCAACATGGCATTCATAGAAAATAGCTTAAATCATCAAACAGTTCAGTCTCACCAATAAACTCTAGCAATAGCTTTATCTCCTCAAAAAATCACACATCACAAGTGTAACAGATGTTGCATCATTTGAATTCTTGAAAGCTTGTGTGAACAAATAACTTTTGTACAACAAATGACAAAATTTCTTCTGAGAGTCTTATTTCTTGAACAGAAAGCTACCATACTGCATTATTTTGAGTTATCTATCATTCTGTATCAATGAATATTGGTTTAACAAATATGAAAATTTTCTGTGAAACAAACAAAATATTTCCCTTTGAAAAGCCTTATCTTTCAAATAAAATAACACATTTAAATCATGATAAATGCTTCTGGCACAATTTTGCGATGTTGAACACGATGTATAAGAAGCTCTGGCTCTTGTCATATCATCCTTGGCATGTACCAATCTCATAATAAGCTCGGTGTACATCAGAGCACATCCTGATACAGATCGTGATTTTTGGCAGACAGCTGAAAACTTATAAACATACTCAAAATTTTTGGAGACATCTTGTGTCAGCGTGATGTACACTTGTGTTCGTGATACATCGCGTTATGTTCGTGGTGTTGTGTTCGTGACATATCGTGTTTGCCATGTGTTGTGATTGCAATCAGAGCTTGTTATATATCGTGTTTAACATCACGAAAGTATGAGAGTAGCATTAGGACCTTTCCTAAACAATTTCCCTTTGCTTTGGTTATAGTGTAAAAACAGATTCGTGAGTTACAGAGGCATACTGAACTGGATTTGAGACCCACTTTTTGCCACTCAGAGACTGACTTTTGATGTGTCACCCCCCCCCCCCCATATTTATGTCCCTGCATTAACTCCCATTTGGATTCAAGTAATGTACATCTAATTCCACTGGCACAATTTATTGTAGAAAAATGCACTTTAAGGGAACTTATGATTGGTCTGGTGGGGGACACTGTGCATATTCACAGGGGGAGGAGTACCCCTATCTGGAGCTCAGTTTCCCCTCCCCAAATGGAGCAACCCAAAATGGTAACAATGGACAAAACTGACAATTCTGTGGGTTATTACTTGACCCCTGCAAAATTCAAGGGCATAGGAAGCAGGGTGGGGTCAACAGCCCCCAGCAAAATTTGTGGGGGAAGAAGTATGCTTCAGTCCCTCCCCCTCCACAAAGACAAAAGCCCCTTATTTGTCTCTTCTGTAAAGGATATAAAATATTTGCAGAAATTTACCTTAAATTTTGTCCAAAAAAAAATTTTTTTTATAAAAAAAATGTCAAAAATTTGCAGTAATTTACATTAAAGATAAAAGGCCATAATGTATAATCTAATCTTACCCTCTTGCTCTCTCTCTGCAGTGTGTGGAATGTGAGCTACTCTGTGTATCTTTTGAATTTTCTAACTTTGATGTCAAGCCTAGAGCAGTCACCAACTGAGAATTTTAATAACACCAAACTAAAAATGTACATTGAAATGACGAATATTTGTCTTTAAAATTTGTCCAAAATGATTCACCAAATTGCATCTAAGATACAATACCCAAAAATTTTCTAAAAAATTTGTCAAAATTTGCTTCCTACGCCTATGACAAAATTTATCCCTGCTCACTCTTGTCACTTCAGTTACTAGTGTCTGACCAGACCCATGTCACTACCGTGCTACCTGAGCATCATGAAAAGTGACCTGTGTGAATGACTGTTGCTTAGGCAAAATAGCAGTCAAAGATGCCTCAGATTCATCGTAACAAACACCATATGAATGTAAGACAAATATGGGGAAAAGGTTATAACCTCTTTGATTCACAAAGTTAAAGGAGTGAAAAACACTGGTGATGTATTCATTAGAATAAAAGGCGCATAAGCATTCACCGCATCCTTATCTTTGAGGCTGCTAAATTTAACCATGAGGCTACTACGAGCTCCATGATTTAAAGGGAGAATGCAATTCCCCCAAGTTTATCTTCACAAATTTGCTAAATCTTACAGATCTCCTCCTCTTTCTCTCACAAGTATTTTCACAATGTTCCTGTGTAAAATCATTGAATATTGAGGGTAAACCAATGAGTTATTCTGCATAAATTTAGGAAATAAGTAACAAAAATATAGTCACATGATTGATAGGAGCCATTCCTGAACTAGTGTACCGGGGTACACTGCTTCAAATTGGGGGGCGGGGGGACTGCATTTTCCCTTTAACAAACCTTTGTTTTGCTCTCACATTCTTGCTCAACACCGTAATATTAATAGTGTACACAGTACATACTTCATGGGGAACTACTGTGAAGACGCCCTCACTTTGTACAAAACGTGTGAGAAGTGAAAATTTTTACTAACGTCTTGACCAAGAATATGCTCTGACAAGTATCTGTCATGGCCTCAGAGAATAAAAATATTGTATTTTACCCTAGTGATTATTAAACCCACAAGTTCTGCTTGAATCAAACAATTCAGTTACAAAATTATTGTCACATGATTTAAGAAAGTCATTCATGATTAAGAATGGTCATGGGCGTCAATATGGGGGGACGGAGTGGACATGTTCCCTTCATTTTTGAGAGGAGGGGACTCTAACACATTTGTCCCCCTCCCCCAACTTTTTGTGACCTGAAACTAAAAAGTGAGGTGACCAAAAAACTACATGTAGGCGAGTAGTGGTGAAGACATAGATATACACTCAGAAAGTATTCCACATGCCTCTTTATCAGGTCCGAATAGGCCGTAAGTTCTGTGACAATTCTATAACTTCAAAAGCTGTTCGCGCGCTATCATCTTCAGTTCTATCTAGCTGTAACGCCCGCCATTTCAAACATATTGGATTTATTCAACATTAAAGGTTCTACAAATATTGTAGTCGTGATTCTAGAGAAACACGAACCCCCCTCGGTCATACCGAAGACTATAAAAATGGAACCTACTGACATTGTGTTTGGTGCTCAGCATAAGCAATGTAGTAGGGAAAACAAGCCAGTGAGTCACAACTGAAAAAAGGCCGTGGCCGGCTCGATTTAAACCATTTGGTTAGAAACTGGGCCGTAAAACCTCATCTAACTCTCTAACTCTAGAGAAACACGAAAATTCTTTGTCGAAGTTCTAACCTCTTTTTCCTATCTTTTGGAAGATTCTTTCTTCAAGCTTACCATCGAAGCAAACATATATTGTAAGAGTAAAAAATCGATTTTTTTTCAGTTTTGTGTGGGGGAGCCTTAATGGGTAAGATGAAAAACATACTCCTCGACGAAGACCATGCACACGACCCATCAAATTTCTTGGTTTGCTCTTAAGTAGGGTGGATTCATCAATAAAAGCCCAAACTTTTTCAACTTTTCGTAGTGATAAAAAAAAATACGAAGTCTTTTCCAATATAACCCCATTTTTCGCCTCGCTTTTGCGAGCCTCATATTTTGAGTTCGGCTTCATTTCAGCAACCCATTGCATCTGTCGGGAGATAGAGTAGCTTGCCCCCAGTGAGGGCGTTTGGCCCCTTTGTCGGCAAATCCAAGCACCACCCCTGGGTGAGCCTGCATGCAGTTTTGCCTTTGGGCAAAGTATACCCCCAATTTTCATAGTAACCCCAAATATTGGAACATTTGGCACCATTTTTATCTGGGCCCCCTCCTCTTAGACTCCTTACCAGGATAGGAAGAGAAGTTTTAGGCCAGATGTCCCCCCCCCCCACACACACACACACTTTCAAAATCAAATCGACGCCGCTGAGAAAAGTGCGTTATACTTATCAAAGTTGGTGCGCCTTCTTTTGCCCTTATAATGATGTGGACAGCGCCAATGTATCCAGCATTTGTACTTGGCACAAAACAGCATCACACCTTATAGGCTACTACGGGGGAGGCAGTGTATTTTTCATAAAAAGTCACAAGATCATGAGCCAAAAAAATCCCAAGGTTTGCTAAAAGCACTGATGTGTTTACTTTTGGACTCCGACCGTCATGATAAAGAGAAAAATATCTTGTCTTTGACGTTATATTTGCAGTCCTCTTCAAACAAAGTTTTGGCTATAAACGAGGAGACAATACAGGAAGATATTAAAAAAAACTTCTAGATTTTATTTACTGGCTCTCATCACCATACATGTTTCATCACCTTATAGCTAGTTAACAATTTCGGTGCTAGTGGTAGTACAACTAAGCAAGTTTTAAGGAGCACAGGCACTAAACTTATGGTGAAATAGCTTTCTACCGGGTATCCTGGTAGCAGGTTGTGCAAAATACGAAAAATGTTGGAAATCGGCCCAAGTTCTTAAGATATCCAATGCAAATCGCAGGTTGTCCCCAAATTCCCAAGATATTCGATCCACGCTCCCAAGCTATCGGTAAATTCTCAAGATATTGGGAAAACTCCCAAGAGCTGGCACCATTTA
The DNA here is from genome assembly GCA_009936505.3 of Holothuria glaberrima. NCBI lineage: Eukaryota > Metazoa > Echinodermata > Holothuroidea > Aspidochirotida > Holothuriidae > Holothuria > Holothuria glaberrima. The sequence continues at coordinate 5,502 of WURT03466218.1, read as the reverse complement.
GTGTGAACTGTGAACTTAAAATTGCGTTCCTCTTTGCATTTGTAAGTTCTTTCAGAATCGGACTTTACCTACAAACACAGCTGGTGTAAAGTGTTCCAACGGTGCACAATGACGTGGTGTCCCTGAAACCATGGAGCTATGACCTGTCCAAGTATAAGCCCCATGCTGAAACCCAGCCACCACTACAAACTAGGCCAAATTGAGCTACCGATTGGGCCCAATCAGTTTTGTCATGTGCTTTCATCAGGCCGTAGTTGGGCTAACTTAGCCCAATTAATCCCAGTTGCCAGTGGGTTCCAACTTGGACCAAATGAGTTTACAGCATCTGCATCTCTCATACGAGCCCAATAGGGCCCTACTTGGGACCCAAGGTTAACACCAACCTTAACCCATGCCAATTAAGCCCACGCTTCCCAAGTAAAACCCAGTTGGGGCCCAGTGGGGCTTGCTTGCTGGGAACCCACTAATTGACACGTTGGGAAAAATCAAAATGAAGTACTTGTATTAATACCACTATTTATGCCCCTCGCACATCCGCTCTTCCACCTCCACCCCCTCCCCACCCACCCACACACCCACACACACACCCACACACACACATTGTACGACGGAGGCACAGAGGGTAAGGACCAATCAGGGTTATGATTATAGGGTTAGGTTAGGGTTTTAGCCTATCAGAGCTAGGGTCTTAATATGCAACATGCATGTGCATATTTCAAAACGATCAAATGCTCTCATATGAAAGCGTACAAATTTTCCTAACTTATTGTGCCTCCGTCACCCTCCATTACATCCTTCCCCAATCTCAGTCCCATTTCTACTAATTCTTTACAAAATTTTGAAGTCGACCGTGCCTGCCCCAAAGCGCCACCTTTATGGAACGCATAAAGGGCAATATTGTCGATAACGGCGGTTTAAAGATTGGTAACGAACGATGACTTCTGTAGTTGTAACGATGACTCTTGACGTAGTGGCGTCCATTTACTAGGTCATGACGATGCAAAATGAATCAATGGCTACGACGTTTTAGGTGGCAACATAAAGTAACGTAAACACTTTTTAGTTGGTCGTAGCATTTTAAGTAGCGGGGTAAGTTTTTTAGTAAGAACGACGCAAAAGAAGAAACTACCACTTGATAAGTGATAACACAAACTGAGTCAACGGCTGATTTTAGTTTCGTGGCAGCTTTTGAAGTGGCGTTGCCCTTTCACTAAGTAATTACGACGTAAAACTAAGCAATTACCATTTTGCAGGTCGTGGCACAAAACGAATAGGTGACGAAGTTTTTAGTTTTTGACTTTTTAGCTCGCGACTTTGTTCGTGGCACTGTTCAGTTTCTGCCAAGGCTGGACGTCACAAATAACCTGCAGAACAATATGCGATATGATACCCCGAGAGTCTCGAAACAGAAGGTGGATAATGAGAATCCCCGAGGCTATCGAAAAAGGAGAATTTAAGTCTTTCAAAGTCAACGAAAGATGGATAACTATAATAAAGATATCAATGGTTTATTGTATTTTTAAGTTTGGTCAGGTCTAACCGTAAAGTTTAGGCTGTTTCCACACTTCTGGTCGCTTAGCGTCGTAAAACAACTGCCCTTGAAGGCCTCAAAGTTATTATTCGAATCTGCAAGCGTAGAAAAAGTAAAGAAGAAATTCCTAAGCTAGCAAAGGGGTGGGATCTTAATTTTCCCAGGAAGATAATGTAATTGGCCCGCGTTGCATGCAATTTCCGGGCATCTGGGAATCAACATAAGTACAAAAAGAAATATTTTTTATTGAATCGTGCATTATTACGCAGTGTGACCACTCTCTAACTTTTGAATTGGCTAGCTAGCGTAATTATCGTATATCCGGTCAAACTGACCAAAATCTCAGGTCTCCTTAAGCAACGTTTTGATGTTAACAGAGGCGGATCCAGGATTTTTATCAGGAGGGGGTCCGAATGCTTGATACAGGGTCGGATCCAGGATTCGGGGGAGATGGAAAGAGGTCTGCCCAGGATGATTTGAGTACCGCAGGACTATCTAAGCGGAGCGCCATCATCGGTTGACGCGGAGCGTACAAGAAAATTTTTGGAATTTACACCCCCCCCCCCCATGGCCTTAAACGGCACTTCCCGAGTGTTTAAGCTGCATTTACACAGCCTTAAAATGGGGATCTCATGCCTGAAATTTCTAAATTAATACAAAAAAATTATGAAAAATTGTAATATATTTTAGATGGGTTGAGGTGATACTTTTAGATGAACAGTTGTATTCACTCTTAAGTAAAGACAAGAATCATAATGAATAATGCATTCTCTTTCATTGATTCAGCGCACCAATGATCGGTAACTTATAGGGATGTCACGTTTAAACGGTTTAACAAACGATCGGCCGTTTAAGCGTTGCCTAATTCAGCCAGACATTGGCCAAACACCGTGGGAGGAGTTAGTAACTTATGCAGTTGTGGACATATTGCATGTGCGCAGATCCTGATGGGACAGCGGGACGGGTCCCTACCAACTTTTTCAGTGGTGGGGACATGATATACCATGTCTCCACCGATTTTTTCTGGGGACATGATATACCGTGTCTCCACCAATTTTTTCTGACCAAATTTTCTTATTCACCTGTATTGGACTTTGGTGCAGTTTGATCCAGCATTGTGCAAATGACATGCAGTTGTTAAACGATGGAAATCGCATATGCAGCAGTTTATAATTGTTCTCTGGGAGAGACCCCAGACCCATCGTATACAAAAATCTACGTGGATTATTTGTCCAAACTTAACTTCTAAGCCATGAGATCTAAAAAATCAAGGAGGTTTGGGAGAATCATTGGGTCTGGAAAGTGTTACTTCCAGCGATCTGGGAGGTATATTTGCCCAAAAAAATTCTTGTACGCTACGCGCGATCTCATGGTCGCTCTCCCCTTAGATAGTATCAGGGAACAGACATGCGTCCCCACCATTATCCAAGACAGGTCTACGCCCAAGACAGATAGAGTGATAGATAGAATGATAGAGTGATAGATAGAAAATAAATGAGCTCATGCTAAATAATTATGTTATCGACGTACATGTACAAAGTACTTGAACCGTGTTGGCAAAATGACTCAGAATGCTCTCCGAAGTTGCCAAGTTGAGACAGACTGTTTGTCGATTTCCGGAGTAAATCGTCTCAGTGCCCTTTGTAAAATCTAACCATGGGACGTCCATTTCTTCAATCCTTATCTGGTGTCATCTTCGGTCTTCCTCAGCGTGCATTCGGACTCATTTTGCCAGATGGTCACTTCATAATAGATAACTTTAGTAAAATTTAGTCATTAAAAAGTAATTCCATTCAATTCGAGATAACATTTTAGCCATGCAAAACACCTGCAGAAACTCACTCGGGAAGGGTGGAAACACTGGCTATACACCTCTGTAGCTTTTGAAACTACTCAGTCTCACAGAGACAATTCGTTCGAGCATGTTTTGAGCTTTAATAATTCAAACTGGGGTGGAGGGATGAATGAATACCTCCTCAATTTGGACACTTTTGGGTCTGAATAGGAATATTGCAGGCACATTTGTCCCAGTTCCTCCATATGGAGAAAAGAATGGTTGAAATTTTTTGATGGTCAAGAGCAGAGGGTTTAAGACTCTCAAAACAGTTAAGGTCTTTTGTGTGTGGAATATAATGTTCAGAACCAGCGAAGTAAATGCGAGGAGATGCATTAATGGAGGCAGCCCCGGGAGAGGAGGTGCACGAGCCCACCCATCCCTTCCAAAAAATGTGTTACACTCACAAGAAATTATTGGGATGTAGGATAGTTTATGTTCTGGAAATTTTACTATAGGCCGATGGAAAGTTGTTTAGGGGATCAGTACAGGTTTTTTAGTTTATTCTGAGATTCGTTTAACAGATTTTTTTTCGAAATATCGCTCAAAATTTTCGTCCAGTTTAGGGCTCTGTACATTTTAAATGGTTAATTGTAATAGCCTGGATTCATTTTGCTAAGTAATGTAACTATAGGCCGCATTTGTAGTCTTCAGAGGTTTTGTAAAAGTTTTGAATTTATCTTCAATCGCACTAGATGCATGCACTCTTTTTCCATGATTTCCTGCTCTAAGAAATAGAATATTTTTCATTGCGGTCTTTCATTGGTTCACCAAAAATGGGGGAACGGTCGGTCCCTCCTTTTCTCGCCCTCTCATCACGCGGTTTCCAGGCCTCCAATCCATAGTACATAATATAGACACACTCTGATATATTCCTCAAGAGACTCACATGCAATTAAAAATGGATTATCATGTAAACGCACCATACCAAATTACACTGCTGTAGTCGGCACAATCGGCCTTGGTAGTCGGCAAAATGATTGGATCTACACCCTGGCTCTTGAAGAAGTAGTACAACTACGCCCCTGATTGATAGTAGATAAACACCATAGGGCAGGATCGTGCTCTAGGATAAACATTCAGTTCAATTGGGCCTGGGATTTCCCCTGCTGAATGCAATGAAACGTGATTTCCTTTATATTTCGACCACAGTCAGTTTTACAATATGTGTTGGTGGCAGTCTGGTTGGTGGTAGTTTTTAAAGTGATACGTTTGTGTGGACATTCGCAAGAATGAAAATGACAGCTGAGCACTAGTTTGAATCGAATACCGCTCCCAGATGTTTATTCTTCCTTTTCCACTTTTTTAAAATAATGTCTCGGGGCATACTGGTCCTTACGTTTGTTTACACTCCCAGCCAGGCCTCGACAAAACCGCTTGCCAAATCGCCATTGGCGAGTAACATTTTCATCATGAAAAGCTCTATGTACACTTACCTCGCCAGTTCGGCCAGAGGCGGCGTAACCCGGGCTTGGTGGGCTCAGTCCTCCCCCCCCCCCATGAATAAAGCGGGGCTAAATGTATGTTCAGCACCCCTCCCCCAATATTTGCCAAGTGCTTCAAGAAGTGTTAAGACCGCGGGGAGAATTTCGAAGTGGGTGCTGAACATATTCTTGATCGGTCCAATGCACAATATACTAATAATTTAGGGAGAAACAGCCCCACCATGAGCCCCGCCATCATCCCCCAAACCCGTCTCCGCGGTCCCTTGAAAAGTGGAAGGACTGGTTAAAACAGTACGGTATATTACCAACAACTTGCAAATGCAGGACGTGGAATCTATACTCCTACGGTATTTGAGAAGAAATACAAGGAGGGATACTGTTATTTTTATTCTCTTTTCTAGGCATCGGCATATCAGTTGAACGGTATGGCGTATAATACGACCAGTAAAGCTTTCAAAATATTTAGCTCACAAAGCAAAAGAAGGGAAAAAACGTCAGATCCTGTGAGAAATACATGAAATCCGGATATTGTGGGTAGTTTCCATGGGCGTGGATCATGGGGGACGCGTCCCCCTCACTTTTTTGGAAGGGGGGACATCGCCAAAAAGTCCCCCTCCCCCCACTTTTTCAAAAATGATGAAAACTAAAACTGTGATTACGAACTGACACTACATATTAAAAACTAAATTTCG
>WURT03466217.1:28829-42352 GCA_009936505.3 Holothuria glaberrima | reverse complement strand
TTGGGAAGATGATCCCTGTTGTTTTTGGTGGAGGTCAAAGGTCATTTGGGGTCACCAGAGGTCAAAAAGTCAAAATCTTGTAAACACTCTATCTCATGAAGCATAACTGTGAGGGATCTCATACGTAGCATGTGGATTGCCAGTATTAAGTAGATGATCGTTATTGTTTTTTGTGGAGGTCATTTGAGGTCACCAGAGGACAAAAGGTCAAAATCTCGCAAACACCATCTCCAGAAGGGTAATTGTAAGTGATCTCATACTTACCATGTGGATTGCCCATATTGAGTAGATGATCCATATCATTTTTTGTGTAGGTCAAAGGCCATTTGGGGTCACCACTGGTCAGAAGGTCAAAATCTTGTAAACACTATATCTCCAGAAGGGTAACTATGAGGGATCTCATACTTAGCATGTGGATTGCCCATTCTGAGTAGATGATCCCTGTCATTTTAGGTCAAAGGTCACTTGGGGTCACTAGAGGTCAAAAGGTCAAAATCTTGTAAACACTATACCCCTAGGAGCATAACTGTGAGGGATCTCATACTTAGCATGTGAATTGCCACTATTAAGTAGATGATCCCTGTTGTTTTTGTAGAGGTCAAAGGTCATTTGAGGTCATTAAAGGACAAAAGGTCAAAATCTTGCAAACATGATATCTCCTGAAGGGTGACTGTGAGGGATCTCATACTTACCATGTGGATTGCCCATATTGAGTAGATGATCCATATCGTTTTTTGTGGAGGTCAAAGGTCATTTGGGGTCACCACTGGTCAGAAGGTCAAAATCTTGTAAACACTATTTCTCAAGAAGGATATCTGTGAGGGATCTCATACTTAGCATGTGGATTGCCCATTCTGAGTAGATGATCCCTGTCATTTTAGGTCAAAGGTCACTTGGGGTCACTAGAGGTCAAAAGGTCAAAATCTTGTAAACACTATACCCCTAGGAGCATAACTGTGAGGGATCTCATACTTAGCATGTGAATTGCCACTATTAAGTAGATGATCCCTGTTGTTTTTGTAGAGGTCAAAGGTCATTTGAGGTCATTAAAGGACAAAAGGTCAAAATCTTGCAAACATGATATCTCCTGAAGGGTGACTGTGAGGGATCTCATACTTACCATGTGGATTGCCCATATTGAGTAGATGATCCATATCGTTTTTTGTGGAGGTCAAAGGTCATTTGGGGTCACCACTGGTCAGAAGGTCAAAATCTTGTAAACACTATTTCTCAAGAAGGATATCTGTGAGGGATCTCATACTTAGCATGTGGATTGCCCATATTGAGTAGATGATCCGAATTGCTTTTTTGTAGAGGTCAAGGTCATTTGCGGTCACCAGCAGTCAAAAGGTCAAAACCTTATTAACATGATATCTCAAGTAGGATTTCTGTGAGGGGTCTCATGCTTGTCATGTGGATGATTCATGTTTGTTACAATATGTCAAGTCAAGGAATCACTAAGCCTTTTGGCTTTCTGGTTATTATTCCATGTTCTAGTTCACACAGTTTTTATTTTACCTTACTGCCCTTTGAGATTCATTCTTTTAAAACTAATTTAAAGCTAATAGGAAGGTGGCATAACCCCATCTTTGCATATACAGGAGTAAGCAACACAGGAAGGTAGTTTTACTGATACTTTTAATTCTAACTTGTCCTCTGTCTCAAGTGGAATCTCCTTCATTTGAACTTTACAGACCTCACATATCATTGTTGATTGTATTAATTGATCTCATCAATAAGAACAATCTTCTACACTTGCTGCCAAAAAAAATGTCATTTGAATTATCAATTATTGCATACAGTATATATCTTGATTAGTATGTGACTTTGATAATGCGTTTATGCTTTTCACAGTTCCAACTGCTGCCAGGACAGTTGACGAGCTCACAGAAGTGTGCAAAGGTCTCTCAAAACAAGAAGTTGATGACAGTTCAGACGATGAGCCAGTCAACATACCCGTTAAATCAGATGATGAAGAGAAGGATAACTTCATTCGTCATCCTTTCCAGGTCAAAGAGCGACCCGCATCCATTGTGGTCAATATACAGGTCATTAGATTTGTTTAATCCTGAATTTATGTAGGCCATGGAGCAGCTATTTTTACAACACTAATCTATCATGCATGTAAGAAAGCTTGGGAGCACAATTTTTGGTCATGTGGCATTCAGTTCACCATTTTAACTAAAATGTGCAATACTTTTCATTTAGTGGCATGACCTAGGTATGGAATATTTTTTTAGGGAGGAAGGGGAGGGGAGGGGCCAGTTGGCCGGCAGCCAAGCTATTTTGCCCAGGGGAAGCTAGTACACCTGAGAACAATGCCCTGTTTTATCTTTAACAAATGTGCCTGGAAAAGAGGTTTGCCTGAAGTCACAGGAGGGAGGGGGCAGGGTGGCCAGAGAGGAAAGACCAGGGTCTGCACTCCCCAGCCCTTCCCTCTGGTGTGTACGTCTATGTTGCTTGATGGTTTTCTGGTTGGAAGTCGTATATTGCTTCTAGATGAAAACCACAAACTAGGCATTGAACCATGAAATTCTTAATTACACAATATAAATGGGAAAAGTACATTCTACATTGACATCAAAAGATGATAACCTTCTTATCCCATTTTTATCCTTGCACTGCTCAGTAATATTTTTTGAGTAGAGTTCTAAGACCAATGGACAAATCTCTCATCTAATTTTTTACAGAATGCCACCCCAATGCCAGTCCTCAACAGCAAAGAGACCCTTAGGGTACAGTTTCCAGTGTCCAGCGGTACCCAGCATCGTAAAAAGGAGGACCTAACTACGCCAAGTCCATATGGTGAATGGCAGCCAGTCAAGAAATCAGAGACCATTCCACTAGCAGGGACTGCTTCTGTCCCTGCCAGTACTACTCCTGCCCCTCCCTCTGCCCCTGCCAAACAAGTGCCATCCACTGTGCAACCACCTGTCACAGCAGGCCCCTCTGTAGCCCCTCCAGTAGCAGCTGCTACTGCTGTCCCTCTACCAAGTGCCATGGTGCCATCTGTTCCTCCTCCAGTGCCAGTTGAAGATAGAGTGTTTGATGAAACTCCATCAGAGGTAATATAAATTGCTTCATATATTCTAGATACTGTAATTGCTGAATTCTTTTTAGCTCAGTCCACAAAGTGTGGGTAGAGCTTATGTTATACTGTAGAGGGAGAAAATGTCTGTTTCTCTGAAAATGTCTGTCTCTCTGTTCAAAAGGTGATATCTTCTGTAATTGCCAGTGGATTTTTCTGAAATTTACTGTGCAGGTGCCACATTAGGATGCACATCTTCTTCCTAAGTACATGATAAACCAAAATGAAGTGGTAATTTTTGGCCATTTTTGATCATTTTCCATTCTCTTTGGAGTCTCACTCCTTGGATAATTTCTTTATATTACATGGTAGTGAGCTTAAATTAGGGTTACCTGGCGGGGCATGCTCACCAACTTAAATGAACAGCCTCAAGGCAAAATCCTGCATGAGACAAGTTTTCAGTTACTTTGTTTTGACTGCTATTCTTAGGCATTGTTAGTATTTCTAGTAGTTGCCAGTATCCAGAGTGTCCAGGTGTACAAAATTAATGTACTGCGATGGCCAGTTCCGACAGCTAACTTATCCTTCAGTAATTTTAGTATCTATTACACAGCTCTCCTTGCTGTGTGAGGACATTGCATACAGTGGGGTCCTTGTTCATCCAGGATGTTGCTATTTGGCTCATCCCCACTTGTTTCCCTGGTCTAAGCTAGAGTGGTAGTGAAGAGATATGATCTTTGCTCACTCAAGGCCCTTTGTCAACCAGGGAATCAACATTAGGGAGTCAATGTTAGAGGGAAGGGAAGGGAAGGGAAGGGAAGGGAAGGGAGGGAGGGAGGGAGGGAGGAGGAAAGACATTTGATATCTTCTTCTCAGTGGGTCATTCCATGTCAAATTACCGGAGGCTGTTGCTCGATGACTCAAAAAATTCCCACAATATTTGTGTGAAAAAACTGCCATGAAAATAGCATATTCTGAAAATTTTAGCGAAATTTATTGAATTTTGACGATTAAAAATTCTGTGAAATTTTGCAAATCGGCAGCAAAATGACATTTTGTCATTTTTGTCAAGTTTGAGGGTTTATATCTCAGCAAATACATATTTCACCAGCCTGTAATGATATTAACGTAATGGGACTATCCCATAGAAAAGGTTTCTGTAGTGTAAAGCTTTTTTTTTGCAAAATTGGTTGATTTGACATGGAATGACCCCACTGCCCTACACAACCTGGTCATATTTGTGCACTATGACTCTAGTTTCTGATCCCTGCCCTTATGGGCAGTGTTATATTAGGGGATGAACTGGCTATAGAGATTTATCCCTGACATGGTCCAACTGCTAGGTGTTCCTTGCTTACATGCTGGCCAGCCCAACATGAGTTTGGGTATTTATTAAGTGTGGACCATGACTGTGTTCAAAATGAATTAAAAACTGAACAGGTAACATCAGAAGGGTTGAGTGACAGTAGCAATGTTGCTCTAGTATAAAAGGAAATTTACAGTCAAAGTCTGGTGCTTCTAACATAATAATAAAAGGTGTGCAAATTTTCCCCTGATAATATTAAAGAAATCTCTAATAATTGTTATGAGTTATTCAATTAAGTCTCATCATACTTATCAATATTACTTTGCCATTTCAGACAAAAAGAACCAATAGCCTACTGTTTATAAAGACATCTGAGGATTTTTAAGTTGTTAACTCTTTGATGTTTCAATTGCAACAAGTATTCCCAATGTTCAGTGTTTAGTGGGGATGAAACCATTTATTTAAATTTAAATGAAACAATTCATGTAGAACATTAAGTGAAAGAAAAAAAGAAAATAATAATCAGATAAAGAAAAAAAAAGAAGTAAGTGTTGTCCTTCTGAGAGCATTGGCTTGTGGTAGTGTTGTGAATAGCTACATTTATGGTGCCACTACTTCTCTTTAATAAATTGGAAAATGTTTTGAGTTGCAGTAAAAGGAATAAATTAGCCTCCCCAACGTTTTGAAACATCAGCTAAATTACCCCAAATTTCTCCTTATTCTCTTAACCTGTATCTATAATTACGTTTTTGGTTTTGATGAAAATAGAAGCCTATGCAGTCACAGTGGCCTGTGTATGCGTGTGCATGTGTGTGTGTATGTGTTTGTAACACTTCTTGTTTACACGATATCTAAAGTGAGGAATCTTCGACAGTTCTCCAACTTGGTAGGTAGATACCCCATATTGAGAGAAAGGACCCTATTGTTTTTGGTGGAGGTCAAAGGTCAGCTGGGGTCACCAGGGGTCAAACTGAAAATTTGTTAACACGATATCTCAAGATAGGAAGCTTGGATAAATTTCATACTTAGTATGTAGATGCACTATGGGGAGAGGAAGATCACTATTGCCTTTGGTGGAGGTCAAAGGTCATCCAAGGTCACCAGGGGCTAAACTCTGAAAAACTTGTTTATATGATATTTCAAGAAAGGAAGCTTGGATAGATTTCATACTTAGCATGTAGATGCGTTATGGTGAAAAAGAGATCCCTATTGTTTTTGTTGAAGGTCAAAGGTCATCTGGGGTCAAACTCTGAAAATCTTGTTTACATGATATCTCAAGGTAGGAAGCTTGAATAGGTTTCATACTTAGTATGCAGATGCATTTTGGTGAGAAGATCCCTTCTGTTTTTGGTGGAGGTCAAAGGTCATCTGGGTTTACCAGGGGTCAAACTCTGAATGTCTTGTTTGAACGATATCTCAAGACAGGAAAGTTAGATTTCATACTTAGTATGCAGATGCGTATGGTGAGAGGAAGTACCCTATCGTTTTTGGTGGAGGTCAAAGGTTATCTGGGGTCACTTGGGGCAAACTCTGAATACCTTGTTTACTCAATACAAAAATTCCCAAGAATTCCCAACGTCAAATATGGACACAAACCTGTTACTTTCCAGTACATTAACATTATTTTCAACCAATTACTGAAAGAAATGGGACATCTTGGCATCATTTGGGATTACACATGCCAGTGTTATTCATCGAAACCACAATGCATTTTTGCATTCTGGTTGAATCTAAAATTCACATATGAAAAATAGAATAAGTAGCTATGTTAATGCAATAACAAAAATTGCACATGATTCATCCATACAGGTACCTGAATTTGGACTTAAATAGGAGTGACTGTATTCTTTTTTTGCTGTGTGACAAATATCAAAATAGAAGAAAAGGAAATTATGGAAAGAATTAAAAAAAATGGATGAGAAAAAAAATCACAATTTAAAAAAAAAAAGATAACAAAAATCCTAATCAACAAGCAAGTTGTTATTCAGAAGTTGTAAAAAACAGATAAGGCAGTTCTGAAGTATAGATTATGTTATGTAATGTTTGAAAGAAGTAAATTTAATTTTTTTCAGATTTTCAGTATGTTTTATGATGTTATATCATTTAATTATTTATCCCATTGTTATTAATTTTTAACTCTAATTTGTCTAGCAGTTTACTTATTAACATTATATTTGTAAGTTCACCTCCCTGATTTTTGGTTTAATCCCACGGCTGCAATGTGTCATTTTTGCTGCCAAATATTGTTAATTTGGTCATATTTTGATATTTAAAAATGGTTATCTTGCTATGAAGAATGGTCATTTGACAGTGAAAATTCTTTCCGGTATTACAGATCTTGACGCCCAAATTTTGGAGGAAAGTTTGTACATATAGTGAGAATTTTATCTAGTAGCCCTGTTTCCTCCGTGGTTTATTACATTAATTATGTTGAAACAGTTACTTATTTACTTTAAGTCCTTTTGTTTCCATTGTTTTAATGTTGAATCATTGTCTTTTGCATTGTGCATTCACTTTTTGTACATAGGGCCTCTGTTACACGCGCAACACCAACATACACGCATTTGTTTTTGCGCATGCTCTTTGCCAACCAATGCCAACCAGTGACATAACCGTGAACTCCCTAATTAGTACCTATGGGAGAAAATGGAGTGATATTCTGTATCCTCAGACAGAAATTATAATATGCCTTAAATTTTGAACAGGAAGACAAGTTTTGTGTGATGAGGATGTTTCCTACAAATTCAGATATTTTTTGTCAACTTTTGCAAACTTAATTATAGTCTGATTAAAAAATGTTGGCCGTGTTCATATTAATATCATCATTAATTACCTCAACTTTGTCAGCAAATTATTTTACTAAATTGTTTTTGATCCTGGTTTATTCACAGAATGTCAATATTGCAGATGTTGTTGCTATGCGACTGAAAGCTGCAAGGGCTCTCCAGACAAATCCTCTTGATGTGGAAGCATTGAGTAGCATGCACAGTGCTCAACGGAAGGTAAATTATGTGCCATTTTTCTAAGAATAATGATCTAAAGCTCCAGGAGCAAAGTCCGTTTCTGTTTAGGAAAATATTTGTAGTATACTCATTGATACATACATATATATACACCAAACTATTTCTCACAGTTGGCATGGTATAGCCACATTTCTTAGCCACCCTGATTAAAAATAAGATCAAGATGATTATGGCTAGTAAGTAAAGCAGTTGTAAAGTTTCACTCAGTGCCACCCTCCCCATCCTTCCTATGGTTGCTGTAAAGTTAGAGTTGCTTTGCAATTTTTGTGATCTAGCAAAAGTCACCTGTCAGTGAAGTTACAAAATGATTTAGAACAATATTTCTCAACCTCTGGACTGGGGCCTTTTGGTGAGCCATGTCATCGGCTGAATAGAAAGACATACAAATGGATGAGTCTTTATTGCTAAGTAAACATAAGTAGATATAAATCAAATGATTAAATAGGCCTATAAGTAAATAATAAATAAAATGATTATTGGTAGTGAGTAAATTGGTTGTGAAGTTTCACTAAGTGCCCCCTCCCCTTCTACTCTCCCCCTCCTTCCTATGGCTGCTGTGAAGTTTGAGGTGCTTTGCAATTTGTGTGATCTAGCCAAAGTCACCTGTCAAATTACACTGGTAATTTCTGCAGTTGAAAGTGTGCCTAGAGTTACAATAGATCGAGAAAGGCTGATTTAGAACACAGTAAATTCTAGGAAAGATGGTTGAGTTCCATTGGTACATTTCAAAATGTCCCTCTCCCCCACCACTTTTCCTCAATCAGTATAATATCAATGTCATTACTATTCCCCTCTAGCTTCAGAATTGGATCAACAGGGAAAACAAACCTGGATTGTTTACCGGGAGCACTCATGCAAATATTCTCACTCCTCAACAACTTGCTAATCCAAACCGTAAGCACCAAGCATGGGCCAAAAAGGTAATAAATATGGTACCATTTTGGTACTCGTTTGATATCACTGTAAGCAAATTCTTCTTTTCCTGGGAAGTTTTTGGTTATTATATATCAAAACAAAGTAGCTGTTATCTGTTCAACATAGACACTAAAATACAATCAGTTTAAGTGTGCTTGACATATACCTTGTTAAAAGTATGTGACACAAATGATCACTGCAAGACTGGTTGGGAAGGGATGGGTATATTGGGGGGGATGGGCATATGGGGGTGGGGGGGGGACTGTGGAGTGAATTGTAGAGCAAGGTTTTGACATAATCAGAGTTGAAGCTTTGAGTGTCACCACAGTAGATGGCCTTTTGACAGTACTTTGTCATCATATCACTGGATGTGTCAAGTCCTAGCATTAACATAAGTCTGTGATTTGTAAGAAATAAATAGTGTGATTAGAATCAAACTAAGCAATCTTGATACGTGAGCTTTGTTGGTAGATGTCATCTCTTTCAAACCAGCAAATTGTACAAAGCAGTTTGTGTCACAGACTTCTCAACTACAGGCAGGGCTATCTGATTCAAAATTAAGGAAGACATTTTTCCATGCTGGTTAACTCCAAAAGTTTGATGGGTACTGGGATATGCTTACCAGTGTCAGTCTAGGAGTAGAAGGGTACATTTAGATGTCCCAATGCCAACGTAAATTTTGTGTAAGAGGCAAGCAAGGTAAAGTTTATACCAAGGGTACAATTTGACTCATTGATTAACAGTTGCACATCATGTATGGAAGAATTAACAGTGAATATGCTTATTATAGAGTACATAAACCAAATTTCATGGGGCCCTATTTACATAGTTCGAAAATATCATACCAGTGCTCTAGTGAAAATAGTTTTCTCGACTAGCACCTGCAGCATAACCTATTTTTGGCAACTAAGAAGATTTGAAACTCATAAGTTGCTGAAATTTTGGATAAATAGTCATAGTTTACACAATTTTAACATTAAGGTTAATCTTCACTTACTTGAATTCCTAGGTAGTTTTAAGCTGTGGGCTTTTCTGTCCAAATTCACCGTTGCTGACTGGGTTATAGTCACAACACTCATTTGTTATTGATTTGCATATATACACTGTGTGCAAGCATAGGCTTAGCAGTGAGTATATTATGCTAACCATCTGAGGTGTAAAAAGTTTGGCAGTTTTGCAGTCTTGTCAGCAGCATAGATTGAATTGACATAAAACATAAGTTTCAGGTTAAATTTTTGATTTATTTACATCAAAGTCTAGCTTATACTTGCTTTAATCAGAACATCTATCATTTGGGGATTTTCTTGCTCATTTACAGAAAACTTACAGTCTCAGTGATAAGGATTGCAAAATCCTATTCATCTATACTACCTCATATATTGTCATGGCTCAATGCAAAACACATAGTCTGACCATTTAATGCTTTTTCTAACAAAAGAAGGAAAAGTAGACATCCATGGATACAGACAAAGCTGATTCAAGGACTTAAGTGTAGTTGTAGAAGATATGTTTTTGTAGTTCTTGTAAAAGCTATGTGGTAGACTTGTCCCACAAATGAGGGGTAAGGCAGAAATAACTTCTTATGCTATATACTGTAATGTTAGGATGTATGGGACAGTCAAAGTTCATGTACTAGAAACATTTTTGAGAGACATCCTTAATTTCAGAGGACTACTATAATAACAAATTTGACATAGAGGTATGAAGTGAGGTTAGGCTGGGGGCTGCAGGAGCTACCACTCCCTAATCAAAAATGTTGGGACAAAAGTGTGCTTCTGCTTCCCCCCCCCCCCCTTCCATTCTTGGACAAAACCTCATATTTTTCTCTGTGCAAAAAATGTCAACATTTTCAGTAATTTTCCTTAAAATTTGCACATTATTTGCACCAAAATGTGTTCAAGGACCCTCAATTTTTCAAAAATTGTTCCCCAATCCATCCCAAACCCCTGGGCAGCTGTTCTAAATTTATAACATTTAGTCCCTCCGCTAAGAACAGCTTCCAATGCCTTTGAAAAATGATGTCATTTTGTGTTAATTAATTGATACAGTAACAGGCATTCTGCATTTGCCGATATTTTGGGATTTGATGCACTTGGCAGAAATCTCACTATTGACCTTCGTAATATCTTGGATTCAAAGGTTTTGGCATCACTGTAGTTTGTATACTACTTCAGTATTCAATACTTAATGTAGCTAGAGATTTTTAACGCAAACATATTTGGTAGAAATATGATGAAGGAATCTTTATTTTTCATTAAATAAGACAGTTTTGTTTAATGTCTAATCAAATGAACTTTTGGACAGACTGGACTGTTAAAGGACTGAATACAGCTAGGATACTTGTAAGCGTGGGTGGAAAAAGTTGGGAAGCCAAGAGGCTCCTTCCTGGGAAATTTGGGCATTTGGAGGGAAATTCTGGCAATTGGAGAGAAATTTGCTTTTATGTTGGTGGAAATACAGAAAGAATTGTGGAAACTTTTACTCCTTTCCAGAGAAATAAACATTTCCTCCAGCCCTGCTTGTAAGGTTGATGTACTGTAGTTCTGTTGGATATTCAATAGACATCATAGGTATGACTGACATTTGACATCACTAATTTATACATCATTTTGTTTTAAAGGTAATTTTACTTCCATGTGTAAAGAAACTTCAGTCTTCTAGAATCCCTACTTTAAAGCTCTAAGGAAAATATTTCAGGGGTTTTCTTGTCTGGATACACTAACAGTGTGTGTGTGTGCCAGATGAGGGGACCCCTGCCCCCATGGATGAACCATCCCTTACAAGGGATGATTCATTGATGGGAGGGTGAATATGTCAAGAAACTTCTTACAGGTGGCTCTGAATTATGGCCAGATCAATATGTCTATCAGCTATTCATCCTGTATGGTGTGCTCTGTCCGATGAGACTTGGGGTAAGTGTGGAATATTTCATGTGGGCATAGAATATCTAACAACAAGCATACATTTTACTCAGTGCTCATTTGCATGTAATCAGGTTTTCAGTTGATATCTGATATGCAAATGATGACAAAGTTTGAATTTGACATTTGCATGTCATCACACTGTAGAATGACAGCAAATATTGTGTGTAAATATTTCCGTGTGAATATCTGTTTGGACGTGTTGTCCACTGTCAAAAAGAAATCTTGACAATCTCTCAATCTCTTTGCCTTTACAGTCTCTTTTTATTTGGAATTAGATATTGCAAAAGTTACTTATTGGAAAAATGATTCTTCCTGGAACATCCCCGCTCCCCCCAAAGAAAAATCAGAATTAGTGTTGAGCCGATGATGGTGATATCCGAACTTGCTGATAACTGACAAGACAAAGTTAAGATTGGCCTGATAACAATACAGATACCAATAAAAAAGTAAAACATATCCTAAAAGACGAGCTATGTTTACTATAGCAGGCCCAGTGAATGTACTAACTATAGTTTTGACTGGAAAATCAATGTTTAAGTGACAGGCATATAAGTGAAGCTGTCATGCTACCAATTCCTTGTAAACAAAAGGTTTATATATTTGTAGAGTTCCTGCTTGGCTGTAACTGCCTTTTAGGCCTAACACATTTGTTAAAATTTCCTGCAAAAAATCATCATAGCAGTGAAAAAATGCACCACAACACTATACAGTTTTAGTTTTATCCCCCATCTGGCTATAGATGCTTTTGTAAGTGAATTGACTATGTAAGCTCCACAATATTACAAGTACATGTAACAGACCATTCAAAACATAGTGATAACAGCTTATCCTCTGGCATCATCAGCTAATGATTATGGTTAGGCGTAAACTAAGATTTCACTAGAGAAATATTGGAAAAATGGATTGTTGCATCGCATAATTTTGTACTCCCAGACATTCATAAAACTGGCAATAATGCAAGGGGAGTTAAGAAACAGACTATGTGATATCAGTTGCTGGTGTCGGTAAAAAGTATTGATTTTGTCGATACTGATATCAGACTGATAACACCATTGTCAGCTGATACGGATAACATCAACCTATAATAGTCTCAACACTAATCAGTATTATGAGAAATTATGGCCATGGCGAAGTTGGTGCTCAGCATTTCTACAATGGCTGCTGAATTCTTTCATAAGAATTCGGAATTGGTTGAAGTGTATGAAAAGTTGAGGGTTGATCCAATTCCTGTCAGATGTTTTGAACTCTTTGGAAACAGATTCTTGAAAGCGGAATCTTTAGTTGATCCATTGCCAAAAGCAAAAGAAATGTGTGCAGTCATGGCCGTGTGTGAGGTCCATGTTTGTGTGTTAATGATGGTTAGCTCAATAAATATGGTATTTCAAGATAACACTATTGGTAAGTACGAGGTATGTGGATTTTTCACATTGAGAAGCTTAAGATTTTTGTGGTGGTTAAAGGTCATTCAAGGTCACCAGAGTTCAAAAACTTGAAACTTCTTAATTAAGATTATTCAAGATTGGAAGCCTGTAATTTTGAACTCTTTTATTCTTGGCATAGGTCAGAGGTCAGAGATCATTTTAGTTCACTAGAGGTCAAAATGTGAAAACTTTGTAAACAGGATATCGCAAGAAGTATTAACTTGAGAAATCATGTTATGGGGATGATGCGTACTCAGCGCAATAAGAGTGAGCCTTTTTTTTTTGAAATCAAAGGTTATTTGAGGTCACCAGAGTGCCACCTGTGTATACCTTGAAATGAGATACTGTATCTCTAGGAAAGAAAAACTGTCAAATCTTATACGTGGCAGGTGAGAGCTGTCTGTTGAGATCAAGAACCCAATTGTTTTTGGTGGAGATCAAGGTCATTTGAGGTTGCAAGAGTATAACTATGGAAATCTTACAAACATGACAGTTTAGAATGGTTAACAAGGGTTAGACCAGGGGTTCCCAACCTTTTTTATACTGGCATACCATTTCACGTTTTCGTGGTGCCACCGAGTACCACCGTTGTGTACCAGTATTCAATTGTAATAGTGTTTATGTGTTAACACTGATATCAAATAGCTGTCAATGTACAGCCATTTGAGGGATGCATGAGGAAGAGTGAACAGGCCCTTACCCTCTGAAAATTATTTTGCCCCTCCTGGAAGCCATTTTGCCCCCTTCAGTATCTTGTCTGGCTCCGGGCCTGAGAATGAATTGATCGAATCAATGATGAATAAGTGCACAAATGCAGATTTCAAATTGCTGTCAGTGTACAGCTGCTTGAGGGATACATGAGAGAGAATAAACAAGAATACAAAGAATGCAATAAAAAATTGAGCA
>WURT03466217.1:0-28729 GCA_009936505.3 Holothuria glaberrima | reverse complement strand
TGTCAGTGTACAGCTGCTTGAGGGATACATGAGAGAGAATAAACAAGAATACAAAGAATGCAATAAAAAATTGAGCACATTGTGTACCACACCGCGTACCACCGAGAAAGTCCAAATGCACCACTGGTGGTACACGTACCACAGGTTGGGAACCCCAGGGTTAGACAATGGCCATAGATCTTTGACATTTTACACCAGTATGTGTAAAGATGGAAACTTCACAATGAAGGTATATCAATTTGAAACCACAGTACTAAAAGGTGTTTCCTCTGGGCAAGGAATCACATAATGGAAGTTCTTGTCAATACTTCTGCTTGTATTGAGTGATAACTTGGATGAGTGGCTTGTTTATGTGCCCATATGAAATATTCCATTCTATGGCTGTATATGTAGCCTTGGGAAAAGTAATATTGTATGTTAAAGGCACTCTGGTAACACCCTTTAGCCTATCTTCTTACCAATGGAGAAAATAGTTGCTTACTTAAGCCAACCAGCAAACAGAAATGTTACATTTATAAACATGAGAAGGATTTAATTACTTATTTGTCAGTTTGTGAGATGCTTGAAATTCGCTTTGGTCATTATTAGTGAAGTGGTGATGGAAGTTTTAAAGGACTTTGGTAAGTTTAATTTATCATGTAGGGGTGGTGCCAGTGTGCCTTTAAAAGATCAATGATATTGTCAAAACTGAAAGGTAAGGAGATGATGTAAAGCAAACTGAGTTTGCTGTCTCAAGGTTTGTGCAAAGTATAGTTTTGTTGTTCATAAAAGATGTCAAATATTAGTTGTTATTCAAAAGAATATTTTACTGTCTTGCGTATGGGAAATGAAATCACCATTCTGCGTTACCACTGAGAAAGTAGAGGATGTCTGGATGTTATAAAGTAAGAGGGAATATAAAGTTAGCTAAAAGTAAGTGTTATTGTGATCAGTATAATTGATTAAAATGTCTGAAAATACAAGATAGGGCATGCAATTTGTAAATGACAAAATTACAGTTTACAGTTTAGTTATTACATTTGCATAGCAATGGATGGAACTTTTGTTGTTGCAACAAAAACATGCAATAAATGTAAAAGAAAAAATATCAAAGAGGGGAATTTAAAAACACTTGTCAGAAAGTAGATTTATTAATAGTTATTAACAATATCCTTTCAGTTAATTTATATGCCATCCTTGTGTTCATTTAGTTACATCTTCTGTGTAATAAATTGATATATTTGTCCTGTTGTACGAAGAACAAGTACCATAGAAGTAGGGATTCCTCCTTCATTGTATTTTGTATCATATTGTCTGTCACGCTGTTGCTTTCATGTGTTGCATGTTATTTTTTTCCTGTAGGACATGTTCCACAACCATACCCCAGTGCAGGGGGGCATTGGGATGCAGCTTCTGCAGAAGATGGGCTGGAAGCAAGGTGAGGGGCTGGGGAAGAACAAAGAGGGGTCAACCCTTCCTCTCATGCTGGACGTGAAGACGGACAGAAAAGGTGAGACATTTGTAAGAACTAAAGTGATGGCTGGTTTTATGAAATTGCTAATGGTTAAATTAGGATGTTAAGAAAAGGCAGCACTGACATTCAGATGTTGTTAGAAATGGATTTAAAAAATGCAAAGAGGATTTTTTGTTAAGTGTTACAACAGACTTTTGGGGAAAAGTCTCTGTATAGATTTCAGCAGTTTTAAGGTTCACTAATTTTCTTTCTTAAAACTTACCAAAACCTTGAATTATGTGCATAAAACCTGCTGCTGTATAATGTAATTATGTAATCTGCAAGGTCAGCCAAGTGTTCAAGATTTGAGGTTATTCCTGTGCAAGCCCTGGAGTAAACTAAAACAAGGGGTAACTGTTGCACATTCTGGTCATGTGACACTCAAGTAAAACTCTATTTGCTTGCGAGGAATGAGAAATACCACCTGATGGGCTTGAAAGGATAATGCAGATATATCATTCATCGAACTTTGAGGGATTGCTCTAAAATGTGAGGTTATCTGGCATCCTAATAATTTGTCAACTTTGTATGTAGAAATATATGCTGGACACAGCATGACTGCATGAAGGTACAGTATCCAGGCTCCTAGCCATAGAGGATGTCAAAAAGGGAGGGGGTGAGGGGTAAGTTAGCTTCTGGGGGAAACTCATTTTTTTGGGGGGGGGGAAGATATGAAAAGACTAGGAAAGGCAGTGATAGCTCGTCTTCAAACAATTTGTGGGGGTCGGTGGGTGCCATCCCCTTTATCTTTCTATCTCCTCCATTTCAATTTACCAAATCACATTTTCTTTTGTTTACAGGTCTTGCTGCCAAGGATAATAAAAAGAAACCCAGAACCCTACCATTTGTAAACTCTGTCCCACTACAGACGGCACTTCCAGGTCCAACTCAACAAACTGCAGCTCAGAAACCCCCTCAAGTTAAGACAGATTTTGCAGGGAAACACCCTGTTTCTGTTTTGAATGAATTGTGTTCAAAAAGAAAATGGAGGCAACCAGAATACTCTGTTGTATTAGATGATGGACCAGCTCACAAAAAAGAATACATTTTTAAGGTAGACTGTTTTTCAATTATCTAGTTTTGTAAGAAATCTTCAAAGGTGGCCCTTTTCCTCTCATCTAACCCAAGTTGTCATTCTATTCTGTCTGTACATTGAAAATATTGTAGACATAATCCAGTTTTTTCAACTTTTTTTTACAACTATGCAGTATGTACTCTGGGAGCAGGAGATTGTGGGTTAGGTTCGGGGGGGGGGGCTCTTTTCAAAAATAACTTGAAGTCTTGGGGGGAGGCTTGTCAAAAAATTAATATGAAGTCTTCGCAGTCATCCTGGTCTTTCCTTATGTGCAAAGGGATGAAAGGGAAGAAGACAAGGAGAGTGGTTGTCAGGAGGCCAGTATGATTTCAAGCCTCAACAGTGGGCCCATTCTGTGGTCCTTTTTGCAATGGAGAGGGAAAGAGGGGGTTGGTTTGGGGGAGAGAAAAAGGCATGGGGGTTTGGTTTAGTGGAGCACCTTTTACTCTCTGTTTGTGATGAACAGAAAACTATAGATACCCCTAAATAAGAATTTTTCCAGTGTTGGTAAGGAAAGTATTTGGGACTCCCAAAAAATACCATACATAGCTGTTGGAAGTTGAAAGTCTGCTTTCATAGTGATCTGTATTAAACAACAATGGTTTTTTTTTCCTTTTGAAGTATTAAATATTAATAACTTAATTACCTAGGTGCAGGATCCGGGTTCAGATTCTAGACTTCAATAATAATATAACACAGTTACCAAGTTGTTACATGAGTGTCTCGTAATTAGTAGAAAGCTCTGCCTCTGATAATTATATGCAAATAATCAGGTACTTAGACAAAAATAGAACAGGACTTTCCAAAAGAATGTAATAGTATCTTGAAATTTGTGACATGGGACAGCCCCAAGGCACCTAGGAGTTTGCCGAAATCCGGCTAGACTCTGGATAAGTAGGTATGTTTGATTTCCTTGAAGCTGCTTCAGGAAATGATTAATGTTTATCCTGATTTTTATACATCTGATTGAGAATTAGCCTAACAAAAATTTTGTGTTTACTTAAACAACAATTAGCATGTTATTACTGACGTGGAAATTTTCAGGCAGGTAATATCTTATGTCAAATTGGTTGCTTTGTATTTTTTGGTTTCCTATATTTATAGTTATTTTAAGTGTTATGATAGATTTCAACTGTTGGTTCATTTCAGGTCATTCTTAACAATGAAGAATATCAGGGGGCGACATCCTGCAACAACAAGAAAGAAGCCAAAGCGTTGGCTGCACAGACTGCCCTGGTAAAAATGGGGCTACTACCACCTGACTAGCTAGGGAGTAAATAGTGTGAAAGAATGGATAAAAACTGGAGACATGTACTCTAGCAATTAACCCTCACAGTAAGACAAGGGAGCATCGTGTTATCTGCCTACAGACTGGCCTTGTAAAAATGGGACTAATGCCACCTGACTGGTTAGAGAATAAATGGAAGGAAAGAACAGGGAAACTGGTGAAGTTTACTTGTACAACCTTCAGCCATGATAAGGACGCAAATGTGAAACCTGCCCAGACATCCTTACTTAAGTTGAGACTACTCCCACCCGACCAGCTAGTGAACAAATCTTGGGAAAGAGCAGGCAAAACTCAGGAGACTGTACTCTTATAACCCTCCTCAAGTCAAGGCATATGTTTTAGATGCCTAGACTTTCCTGGTAAACATGAATCCACTGCCACATGGCTAGCTAGGGAATGAATACTTCAAAAGACAAGGAAAATTGGAGAGATTTACTCAAAAAAATTTTAGTAAGACACCTTTCGAGATCCGACTAATTATCATAGGCATACAAGCTGGGTGGGGGAGGGGGTAGGTTGGGGGATGTGGCCACACTTCTATTTTTCAATCAAATTTTGGAGGAAAATGAGTCAGTTCTGTCTGGTAACAAAGGTTTTTCTTGGACCAAAATAGTGCAGACCCCTAGAAAAAATTGTCTTAGAATAAGAAATGATGAGATCCCGCCCATTGTCTCACAGATTTTTGGTGAATTCATATTGCCATGGGGCATCATGGAAATCCCTTGTCTCACAGAATCAAGATAAAATAGGTATAGTGAAGAGGATTTGAAATTTGTATCTTAATGAGTCAATTCCAGCTATCTTGGCATCCAAAAATTTTGATTTTTCTTACTTTGGTTCCAACCTTGATGGGGGCAGAGTGGGCAGTGTCTATGTGCCTTTGGACTCAAAAAATATGAACACCTCATCTTGGCAGATCTGCTTATTGTTGGTAATGAATTTTTTATCACAAAAATTGGGGTAGGAATGAATCTTATAATTTTATGCTCATCCCTGTTAATGTATTGCACCTTTACTCTGGTGTCATATGACCAAATGAAGATGTGTTTACTGGAGTATGTAATAGAAACACAATTAGTATAGTATTCCTGCTGGCTGTTGGCTCTGTTTAGGTAGAGCATCTGTGCTGCCAATCATGTAATGTGTGTGCTGCATGCTGGAAGTACAGAGATATGCCCTTTCAAGGAGCATTTAATACAAAAGCAACGTTGACCATAATAAGAATTTATGCCACAGTGTGATATTACATAATTCGTGTGGTAAAATTATTTGAACAATATATTCAAATGATTCAATTCATAAAATCAGTACAAACAACACTAGATGTGTTGTATTTTGTGACAGTTAATGTGGTTAGTATATAGGCAGATGATCATTGAGACAAGGTGTCAAAAACAGGAAAACAGGAAGGGTGCAGTTATGAGAGCAGTCTCCCACCCCAAAAAGATTGGTTGGGGAGGTAGTTGGCCCCTTCTTCAGTAATTTCAAAGTACCATATAGTCAGATAATCATATCTTTGTATAATTCTCTCTCATGAATATTCAGGGCCATTGCATCATGAGCATCTATGTGATGCATTTTGTTCTGTTACCTGGTCCACAAAATTAACAGTTCATAGCTATTCCTTTTGATAGGCTTTAAAAATGAAACATTTTTGAAAGAACCAATTTTTTAGACACCAATGAAGTATATTTATGAAATCAGGTAGACTGTCTGTTGTTGACTTAAGTACTTGCTCTGGAACCAGCATGTCACCATTTTATATCTGCAGCTTCTAAATTATAAAAGATTGACAAGTGATGCTCCTCCTTTTTAGTCTTTTTTGGGCTCTATTCAACATGAACAAGTTTCACCAACATGCATTATTCAATGTTCCATGACATATCTTGTTGAATTAATAACAAGTGCATTTTGAATTTGATTGAAAATGATGGCATTATTTTTATAAAGTTATAAAGTGGCCTCAATTTCTATTTCTGTGATGGTTAGAACTGCCAAGACTTTAATTTTGCTTCAAAATTGTGCAAAATTGGTTAATTGATGATATGCGATATGATATAAAAGTGTGTGAGAAAAAACTTTTGAAAGAAGTATGGCAAATATTGACAATTGACTTATTTAGTGAACATTCCAAAACAATTGTTATGACTGGGGACAAACACCAGGATGACAGATGCTAAGAATAGCCCATTGTGGGGATGGGAGCAGGGATGAGCAGCCACAGCCTGGTCTGCTGGACTAGCCCATTTGTGCCAGTGGATAGTTATTTGACAAAAGAATCACAGATTGAATCACACTTGATGAAACTCCCTACCAAAGGTTCTGCTAGAATGGTATGAAAAATGAATAAGAGAAAACATGCAACATTCTAAGATGTAATGTAGCTTGCTGTTTACTGTATTCATGGTTTCAAAACAAGTCTGTTGGGTAGGGTTCAACAATTCCTTGTATTGGGCATGATATCCCACCTTGCAAGTTGTGTACTAGTTGCATTTTATGCATTATGTGAAACATTGTAAATAGAAGTGGAGAGAATTGGCCTCTG
Organism: Holothuria glaberrima; assembly: GCA_009936505.3. Taxonomy (NCBI): domain Eukaryota; kingdom Metazoa; phylum Echinodermata; class Holothuroidea; order Aspidochirotida; family Holothuriidae; genus Holothuria; species Holothuria glaberrima. Next base: position 22,329 of record WURT03466217.1, on the reverse strand, counting down.
AGTAACTTAAAAAGAGAAAAACAGAGGAAATTAAAAAATGTTAAATCTTGTCAACTCTTGTATGTTCTTTCCTTTTATCTTTTCTTTGTATTTTGAATGTTATTTTTGTGAAGTTTTCCTTGATTTAACATACATTTATGGATCACTTAAAAAATATATAACACCTTCATAACTCAACTTGCAATGATCTAAGAATATCCAAGATCAGTGGGAGTAGACAGACAATCTTCCGGTCCACCATCCCACAAAGTAAATAATATTTCAAACCATTCACCCAAAATTCCCATATATTAGGGAAAACATAAAAAAGCAGGAAGAAAAAACTGTTTTGGTGTTAGAAGTCCTAGAATGTTTGGTGGTTGCTGTGGATAGTTAAATGAGGTTTTACAGCTCAGTTTCTAACCAATTGGTGTAAGTCGGGCTGGCCATGGCCTTCTTTCCAGTTGTGGCTCACTGGCTTGTTTTCCCTACTCGATTGCTTATGCTGAGCACCAAGCACAATGGCAGTAGGTTCCATTTTTAAAGAGGTTGCTGTGAAAACAGGGTGAAAATTGCATGGGGCCATTGGGCTAGTAGGATTGTAAAGCTACTCAGCAAATCAGTAACTGGTCCCATTTTTGACTATTAGCCTATATTAAAAATCAGCTGACCTACCAGGCCCACATGTGATAATTCTTACCAGCCCAGCATGAAATTTATGTACCTCAAAGCATCTGGTTAAATTTAACCTTGTGTAGAAGATTGCTGTATGGTCTGGGAAACTGACAGACTGACACCCTTACAGCCCATTTATACTTCAGCATAGTGTTATAAAGCTGTGAAAGATGAAAAACTGTTCAACTTTGAGCTATGTCTGTGATTGCATGGCCCACAAGAGCTAGGGATGACCATTTATGATTCTTATAGTTTTACAATGCATAAAAATTTTGAAGTGTGTGAGCTGGCCTTTACACTTATTACACTTATTGAACTAAAGATCAGACTCGAGTTATTGTTCCTACATGTGCACACAGGGTAAAAATATCAATTTTGATAAAAAAAGATTCTCCACATGCAAAATTAACTGAATTCATGTAGGCCTACTGTAGGCTGTGAAATTTGGTGTACAGTGAGTGAATCTTACATTGTTTTTCTCCAACATAATCCTCTCTTCATTGAAATTTAAAGGTAGGGTTTTATTCCGTCAAGGGTGTACAGTAGGATCATTCACAGCAAACGTTTAAACATTCAGAGTCTATAGGTGGGTGCCTTGAGTGAAGGATTATAACCACAAAATTGATACTATTTACTACTTTGGGTGACAGAAAATTTCAGGTAGGTATATGCCTACCTATTTCGCAAGCTGTATAGCATATTCCTTGTTCATTCCTTTTCATGGAAAGCTTTAAAAGGGGGCTGAGTTAGATGAGGTTTTACTGCTCAGTTTCTAACCAATTGCTTTAAGTCGGGCCGGCCACAGCCTTTTCCTGTTGTGGCTCACTAGCTTGTTTTCCCTGCTCCATTACTTATGCTGAGCACCAAGCACAATGGCAGTAGGTTCCATTTTTAAAGCCTTTGGTATGACCCGGCCAGGACTTGAACCCCTGACGTCCCGGCTACAAGGGGGCTGAGCAAACAGAGCCAAGTAACCAGTGAAGCAGCCATCAACCACCTTCAAGAGAGCATTGTTGGTCAATTTTCAAACTTATTGTTATGTATTAATTAGCTTATGGTCTGGCCCTCTTTTCAATTGAAATGTGCCACTGCACTGCTGCCTTTCATGCACTGACTTAACTATCAAATTATGTTGTTATGAGCATTTGTGTGGGCTGAAAATAGTGTTCATGATCATTATGATTTGTAGTTGCAAAATGGTCTAAGAGAGCAGCTATTTGATAACACTTAAATGACCTCAAATTTGCAATTCAACATTTTTCCCTACTCGGGGAATCTTTCCAATTAAGTTCATGCTGAAAGGTTTTACTAAAGAAACTTTTTTCAAACCTTGTGTTTCTTTTGTTCTACAGAGGTATCTTGCATTACGAAGCCCACTGCCTAAGACTATTTTTCATTGCCACAAGAGGGTCCTTCTTTGGATTTCTTTAGCAAGGTATTGACAACCAAAATACCTCTTTGACCCACACATACCTTATGTATGTTTGTGAAAATGATGGAAAAGAATAGATGATCCCTAAGCCTCCTTGCTTTACCCCTCCCACATTACACTTGTTGACAGATACTGCAGACTTTTCCTTCAACGGGTATTTCATTTTACCCCACCTGACCTCCCTACTTGGGGTGTATGTATGATATGTCAATTACACTTGTGATCACATCAGTCAATTAGTACACTTGAGCCTTGATGAGTGTTTTAGTACAATTAAACATCCCTTCACCAAAATCCTAATTTCACCCCCACCCCCTTGCTCCCTCTTCCCCATTCCATGTCTATGCCTAGTGGATACTTCAACCTTTCAGCTTTTTGACATGATAAAGACAATCCACTACTAACAGACACAAATATATTACACCTACACAGTTACATCCATAAAAATAAACTTTATTGCCCAAATTTGTGGAATGTATAAATTACTTCAAAAGTTCAAATAGTTAATTCTATACAAATGGTACCAAACTTTGACAACCATAAAAAGGGATTAGAGGAATTCACTAATTAATACTTTAAATGCTCAAAAGTCCACTTCTTTAATTTCAGTTCAATCTGAATGGGCGCAGAATTAAATTAATAAAAAAATTTGATGGTGCAAAACTCAGTCATATAAAAATTACTGAAGTATGTCAAATTTTTTGAATGTTTGTGACAATAAAATTTAAAATGATTCCCATTCAGTGTATACATCTTCTGTCATACACCATTCTCATTTAAACCACTTTGGAATAATCTATCTGGCTATTAAATACATGGTTTGAAAATACCTGGCTGTGCCTATGACGTAAACATTTCCACCTCTGACCTTTCAGGTAATACAGTACTACTTATACCATCTCACAGTAAAAAATGAAATGGATGAGATATGACTGATGGCAGTTTAAGGATACTCTAACCTGACATCCTCCTTCCTCTATAGAAACTCTGGTATACCAGTGAGGAAGGGTGAGAGATTGCCTAAGAATCTTTTTGCCACCTAACACAGACATCTACTGAGCAATTTTTTGTCCACTATATAGTAATGTACAGCATAACAAACATTACTGTCGACAGAATAAAAGCTAATTCCACCCCACCCCCTCTCTCCTCATCCCACCATACAGTATATCCTGTCAAGGCTTGCCACTGTAAATAACTAAATCTTTGCTTTATCTACATGCATTCAATGTTATGTCCATTCAAACTGACCATTACAGTATTTCAGTTCCTTCCATGCTTTTTGCAAGATAGGTTGGGGTCTGTAAAGTTTATCAATAAAGTCTTTGGGTAAGCCTCTATGAAGGCTATTAGGTTCGTTATGGTCAGAAACTTTACTGGTGCTGAATGACGCTTTTGTAAAGGATGCTGTAGGCTCGTGATGTTGAAATGTCGCCAAAAACTGTCCCTCTTGAGATTCCGCAATAAGGTTAAGCAAGAGGTCCACGTTGTGGGGAAGAACGGGTCCGGAAACTTCAAGAGTGTAAATGTCTTGGATACGTTGGCCTACAATCTGGCGCATGCAGCCAGGCTTGACCTGAAATAATACAGATAAATACTTCATTCTCTCTCATGATTAATTTTAGGAAACTATTTTGTGGAAGCATTTTAGCTGTGATAATTGCCTGAATTACAACTGTGGGCAATGTTCCATCTGAGAGAGGTTATTCAAATATTCCAAGTAACAATTTGATGGGAGAGACCTGCACTAGCTCCCCACCCAACTATTTAAATAAGAGAATGTGTTTGAGGGTAATCTATCCTTTTCATCACTTCATGAATATATGGAATGTAGTCTTTCTCCAGGCCCCCTCTCTCTAAGCATATACCCTGTGGGTGGAAATAATTTTCAGCAAAAATGATCAATAGTTATATTTTAAAAAGGGCTTCAAGGGCCTTTCATTCTATACTTCCTTGCACAGCCTCTTTCATGCTTGTACAAAAGATGAAAAACTAAAGTTATCCTCTATGTATTAAGTAAAATGTACTAATTTGATACCATATTTAACAAACCTGAAATGCTCCCAAAACCAGGTCCCACACTTTTGAGATTCCAAGACAATTTTGAGACTCAAGATAGCCATTTTCAAGAAAGAAGAATAAAGCAGTTGTGTTTCCTACGAATGGAAACTATGTTTTAAACTTGTATTGACTGCTCCTTTCAAGAGTACTTTTTATGCCTATACATCACATGTATGTATACAGAAGCCTTAATATGGAGGTGAGCAACCAATTACTGAGCTTCTGCAATTAACATAACATTCAAACAGCATAAAAAAAGGAAAACATGAAACCTGAAAACCAAAAGTTGTGAGTATCTAGGCAATTCAAAAAAAAGAAAAGAAAACTGGCATACAATTATGAAGGCACCATATCAAAGCAAGGAGTTGCTATGTGACAACTTTTTGATAATGTCCTTTTTATCTTAGTATAGTACTCTAGATTGCTATCCTGAACACTTAAAGAATCAGTGACATACTTATACTCACACTAACTCTGTCTCACATGGATATATCTCAAAGATAACTGACACTGTCAATCATAAATACTTTGTGAGGAAACTTGCACCCTGATATTTATTAATTTTGAAAATGATAACTGACCCTGTAACTCATGCACATTTCATGACAATCTTTTACAAGGTGAATGAAAAGTATCAGACAGCATGGAACAAGTGAATATGAAATAAGCACATGTCAGTGAGGAAAGGAAATTGCAAAATATTTTTTTTTTACTTTTACAGTAAGGTACACTCACTCTGCATAAGCATGAGAAAATTGCTCAAAACAAAAGTTCTCATGATTCTGTTGAGCAGCAACTTAACCCATGTTTAAATATCACATATTGTGTACATTTCCTTACCACTCTTGCAGCAATAATTTGCTGCCCTTCTGAGGGAAATAGCCAAGGTGTCAATCCCTGTACAGTCTATTAAACAAAAGTTTCCCATAGCACTAAAGAGATGAAATCTGATCACAGCTGACAGTAAAGCCAACAGCTGTTGCTATCAGAAAGTTTTACATACCAGAAGTTGTTACACGACAGGATAATTTACACTCTGCCAACATTTATCTACGCTTGAAAAGTTGGAAGCCTTGAATGTCCATACAGTACTAGGGTCTTCTTTATACTGTACAGTGGTAGGGAGATGAGCACACTAAAAATGAACGCATATTTGTTAACAAGTATGTCATAATGTTAACAAGTATGGCATAAAGTAAGGACATCTATATGCCACGTTGACTAGAAAGCATCCTAAAGCATCCTGAGTCCTTGACACTAGACATAAGCAAGGAAAGAACACTTCACACTCCCTCAAACTTTTCTCAAGCTTTCAATGCTGTCAGTTCTGCAGTATTGTAATATTTTTAACAGAAGAATGGGAAAAATTGTACCCAAAAATCATGTAAAACAAGACAAAATGAGACATACCTTGCAACAGGTCAGGGTAGCTCCATGGAAAGCCATAGGTGACAAAATGGTGGGTGGTATGCCTGCCTGAAGGCCTACAGTAGCTACAATATTTTTGTAGTTTAGCAAAAAGTTGTAAAGTGCCTGTATGTTAGACATTCCTTCAACAAACACAACTGATTGAGGGCGGTTGTCCTGTCTAACCGATGGGTCTGCTTCTCTGATTTGGAAGTGTTAAAGAATAAGTCTCATATACAAATTTCACAAAGTCTTATAGCTTAGCCTCACTCCCCACCAATCCCCCTCCCTTCCTCCCCTACCCAACATTGCAACAGAAATATAGAAATGCAGGGTTCCAAACTGGATCAAATTTATTAAAACTATGTGACCAACAGGTCTTTCAATCGCCAATTCTGAAAAATGAGATGAATGCCCCAAACAGAGGAAACACTGAAAACTTTGGGTACTTTAACAAACATGCCATCTTGCATTTGGCACCTAGCAAAAACCTCTTGCACTTGTCAGAGAGAACTGCAATTAAAGGCAACACTTCATTCAACAGCAATTGCTTATTGCACAGATAAATAGTATTGAATAGTCTTATCACTCTTACAGGCACTATCAGAAACCCTTGACAAGGAAGGCATATTGTGGAGGAATTGTTAGCAATGCCCCATACTTAAAGGACATAAGCAGTCACCCCCAAACTTATTTTAAAACAGTGCTCAGCTAAATCTCATTTCTTCTTATTTCTCTTTCAAGTAACTTTCATGATATTACAGGACTTCAATATTGCATATTCAAGGTCAACCAAGGAGTTACTCCATGTAAATTTTGCAATTTACGGAGAAAAATATTGTCACATGATTCTTAAGAGCCATTCATAAAATAGGGTAGACTACTGCACAAATCCAAATTGGGGTGACTGCATTCTCCCTTGAAGGACTACTGTTACTATCAATTAAAAGCACACCTAAAAGTAACACTACAGAATATTTACAGACACACATCACAGCTTTGACTCTTGAGTTGGCTACATGTTTCATACACCAGGGCTTGATTTTAACAGTCGTCCGGTTGCCCATAAGGACCAAAATTTGGGACAGATGGTGGGATGGTTGTCCATAGGACAACCAAAGTTCATGCAACAAGTTAAAAGACGTCACATATTTTGGGTTGCCGCAGATTTCTTTGTGGACTACTGAAGTTTCTTCTGGACAACCAAAAAGGCAGAGAGGTAGTCCATTAGACAACCATAAAATTTTCTTGAAATAGAGGCCTGCATACACACAATATTGACATGAACAAAGCTGTACATACACACACCCACACACACATACTGCTATACACGGTCGTAAATTTCTCATGACATGGTTATGTTGTCACACCCTTGCCATCTAACTTGCTTATGAAAAGAAACGGATAAAGTCAATGTTTATCCTCCATGCTGTAGATCACAGAATTTAAATGGATGTGGTCAAATATTTGCAATAGATACTCAGGCCTTAAATTTTGAGGCGTGCGAGTGCGATCGCACACCATCACTCGCCTCAAATCACTGTGAGAAGTGCGATTTTTTGCACACCTAAATAAACAATGGGAACTCATGTAAATCTATTAAAGTTTAATATAACAGCACACCTACCACACTATTAAATTTCCTGAGGAGTGTGATTTGCAGCACACCTGGGAAATTTAAAACTCAAGGCCTGGATACTTCTTGCAATACTGCACAAAATTCATGAAATTAGGGTTAGAGTCAAACTAGCACAGTTCAATCAACATTTAAGACAGATGACTGTATCAATAATTTACTATGACATCTTTCACTACATTCAGTGAAGAACTGATTTTCTCTCAGTGTATGACTAAGATTCTTTGAAAAACTGAAAGCAAAATACAATTTCAACACAGGTGTCTCAAATTTCTATGTTTGAATAATGCTTTGAATTATATGGGTGTGACACTGTTATAACAGATAAATTGTTTACAGTCTACACAAAGGTATACTCTTACGAAGACTAACTAAATTCAAGATTAAGAGACTGATCATTGCAAATATTGAGACAAAGACACAAAGCATTGTGTACAAGTGCTTTGACCTATGACAATAGCTCCTTACAAAAGAGGGTGTTTGCCTAGCAAATAAAATGGGTCAAACAACTCCAAAAAACACTGAGCAGTGTTTTAAAAGTAGCAACCACCCATCTCTGTTGAGTTTTTGTCCCTTACAGGTGCAATGGTTGGTAATTCCATGCATATCTTACAAGAAGGCTGTTTCGTAAAGTGGTAGGAATGGTTAAAAATTGTTTTCTTTTTGATGATATAGTAGAAATCATTGCATACAATGATGAAGTGTATTGAATGTAAAAAGGATACAGCTGACCACGATAGGAGTTTACATCAAGGACATTATCAAGTCCGATGGACTCTAGCCAGGAGGCAGCTACAGTGTCATTATCCCCATCACCAACATCATTTTCCTCTTTGGTTTTCAAACTGACAATAAGAAAAGAACTTGTTAGAAACCTTCAAACTGTGATTTTAGTGACAAACAGAAGCGAAGACTAATTGCATATTTGATATTTTTGTCATGAGGGATGCTTTTGGAAGGAATGTTCTATATGAAACTACAGTCCCCTTCCCCTCCACAAAAGAAAATAGAATAAAAGGGGGCATGAGAAGGCATCCATTAAAAGCTGTAAACCATGTAAATCATGAAAACTGCAAAATTCCACCACTTTGTTTGTGTTTATAAAATTGCTGTAAACCTAATGTTGGACACCTGGGGTACTTCAGTAGCAAGCTATATTCTTAAGACTGAAACAAACTTTTATGCAAATTGGTGCAAATGTTTCCATGAAAATTTCTATCATTTTAAAGTTTATAGAAATGAATTTATCTTGGAATTTTGACAGTAACATTTCCAGAATGAATAGCCAATAAAGGAAAAAAACAATCACCCCAAATTTGTTTTGAAAAATCACCAAATTTTTACAAAGTTCATCTTATAAGCTTTCCAAGTACCTCTGAAGATGTTTTTCAACATAAATATTACAAACAAGCAGTAAAGCTCAACATGAATCTAAAAATTGAGAAACAAAACTAATATTGTAACATGAATTGACAAGATTAAAAAGAGCCATACTTGAATTAGGCTAGTGGGGTACACCAATTCTAAGGGGAGTGACTGCATTTTCCCTTTAATCTCATTTTGTCTTAAGCAAAAAGCCTGTCTGGTAATAAATCCACATGTCTGGTGAAAGTGCCTCTCATAAATATTGTCTACATTTTTTTGTATGGGAGGGGTCAGGTAAGTGTGGGCTAGAGTTTATCATTAACCCAACCCAACCACCCCCTCTTCCTGCATGGTAAAAGAAAATTTGATTAGACTTACCTAATTAAAAATATCACAGTCATAATATAACATCAGACTGTCTGATATTTTTATGCCCTACTGGCTGCAAATAAATTGCCAGTCAAATCGTATTATTTTTACGTCATATTCTACACTAATTCTTTATACAGTGTACTTTTCAACACATAATTGACATGTCTTTTCATAGCTTCATGACATTCTTGACCTAGACATTGCAGTGTCATAAATACAGTATCATATTTTTTCCTGTTTCCTGTGGTCCAAGAACTCCATTTACATCTCAACTTTGCAATACCTGTTTGAATGACTGCAGGAAGATGTTTCTGCACTATCTTTTTCAGGGACATCTTTTTCAGTAACTTGGTGTGGATCTTGGTGCTTGGATCCTTCATCTTTCAATAAAGGCATTGTAAATGTGATTCCTGCAATAAATCATTACACTCATTACTTTTCTCATAAGTCAGCAACTTTAAAGGGAGAAGGCAGTCCCCCGAAGTTTATTTTAAAAAATCTGCTAAATCTTACAGATCTCCTCTTACTTCTCTCACAAGTATTTTCATAATGTTTCTGTGTCAAATCAGTGAACACTGAGGGTAAACCAATGAGTTATTCTGCATAAATTTAGGAAATAAGTAACAAAAATGTTGTCACATGATTGATAAGAGCCATTCCTGAACTAGTGTACCGAGGTACACTACTTCAAATTGGGGGGACTGCATTTTCCCTTTAATGCTACATGACAACAAGTATAAAATTATAAACTGCATCTGGAAAATACAACAGAGATCTTAAAATGGTTCTACTCATCACTCATTATTATGATGATGCTCCCTGCCCACGATGACACTTATGTGTATTTCTCATCATGATGATACTGATACTCATTACTCATTAACAGGAAACTCATACTCATGATTATAATCGTTCATTATGATACTCATTAGCCATTACTCTTGATTAAATTCATTGAACATGATGATACGATGATACTCATCACTAATTATGATGATACTCACTACCCATGATGATATTTGTTTCTCATGATTTTCATTACTCACTATCATGATACAGGCCTTGAATTTTGAGGCATGCAATTGCGATCGCACACCATCACTCACCTCAAATCACTGTGAGAAGTGCGAATTTTTGCACACCTAGATAAAGAATGAGAGCTCAGGTAAATCTGTTATTAAAGTTTAATAAAACAGCACACCTACCACACTCCTTAATTTTCTGAGGAGTGTGATTTGTAGCACACCTGGAAAATCTAAAACTCATGGCCTGATGATACTCATACTCATGATCAGTGTTCGCACTAATGAGTGGGATTGCATGAATCCCGCTTTTCTCTTCCAAATCCAGCACATAAATAAATTTAATGCTGGAAAATCCCGCACACATCTCAGCAGCTGAGATCGTAGTACAATTATAATACACACAAAAAGTTATGAGATGGATTGAGATCCCTCCTTGATTTTGAAAAATCCCTCCAAAAAAAATTTTGAGAGGGAATTCCGTCCCAGGTTCAATTCCTTAGTGCGAACACTGCTCATGATTATAATCTTTCATTGTGATACTCATTACTCATGATGAAATTCATTTAAACATGATGGTACTCATCACTCATAATGATGATACCCATGATGATACTTGTTTCTCATCATGATGATATGCATTACTCACTGTCATGATACTCATACTCAGTACTCATAAGGACTCATTGTGAGGATACTTACTATTCATGATGACAATTGTTACTTACAATGGTGATACTCAGTACTCATTATAAAGATACTTATATAAGAACACTCATTATCCACTATAAGGATGCACATAGCTTATAATTATGATACTCATTAATGATGATGCTTTGGTGATAATTGTCCATTGTCATTAACTCATTTCATGTCATGATGATACTCACTACTCATTATGCACAAACAAAGAAACCTACCCTCATTTTTAAGTGATTCTCGGAATCCTCTTGTAGTAGGTCCTAACAAAGCATGTATTGAATCCTGGCCAGCTATGTGTTTGACCCGGAAGAGTATAGTCAAGTGATGTGCACACACATAAAAATAAGGACATATACCTGTCCTTAATAGCTGATAGACTGAACAAAAACTTTCAAACCTGAAAAAAGACAGACAAATGGTAAGACATGATTCATTATCTGGGGCCAACCACTTAGAGGATAGGAGGCATATTTTCTGTGGTTGAGGTGGCTCTTCCCCTCCCCTCTCCCCATAACAAAATATGTTGCATACCTTAACTTTTACCTCTCCTAAATGAACTGAGGAAGATGGGATAGTTTGGACAACTTTCATGTTTTGTCTTCTTAAAAACTCAACAAAACTGTTTTACCCTCAACCCCTCATAGTCTATTTTCTCTGAGGATGCACTAAAATGAAACATTGTGAGCTAATTTTTAATGAGAAATTTGCATTCACACTACATGAGGCTCAAGTCAGGAATATATTCAAACCTAGTACCAAACATGCTGGTTGCCTTCAGCACCACTCCAATCACAACAGGGAAAATATTTCAAAATGGATGTTTTATTTTATTTGTTCTACTGTGAGTTGAATATCTTAACAAAATACTGAACTATCACTCTAAACTGGGAGAAGAGGTGAAGTTAAAGTCCCGTGAGTCCTGCGTAAATAGCCCAGCTATACAGCACTTTAGTTTACACCAACACCAAATAAACAAAACACTCACACCAGTTATGAAAATATTTCACACTTGTAAAACAACAAATGCACTGAACGTTTTGCCTTACCGACATTTTTATACTAAACTGTTACCAAGAGACTGAAAAAATTGATCACAATCCACAAAATTTCTACCGATTATCCTGGTTGCTGTTCTTGTTGTCTGAATCAAATGTTTGCATATATTTAAGTATTGTTTATTTTTTCTGTTTTAGACAATGTAACTTACCACTGGGTCATCAGAGCTTTTTGAACATTTTCTTCTTTTACCACAAAAGAGGTCCTATGGAAATATACAAAAACAAACATACAACAGCAAAGATACAACACAATGAATGACATATCTCATTCATATTTCTTCTAAAAAACCACTTAGGAGCATTTGAAGAGACGACAAACTATAACAAAAAACTCATTTGAAACCACTGCATGTTTACCAAAAATTTCATGGTACACTATGCCTCAACACATGGTGGTACTCCACTTAGACCCTTCAAGAGGCCACTGATCGTACATTTGCATTCGCCCTGACACTCCAAAATACCTTCTTATGCCTATGATGTTACAATTCTCAATATCAGCAGGGATTGATATCTGGGAAATGAGCATGACATTGTATATTATATAACACCATATTAATTTCTCTACATCTGATTGGAGGGTTGGTCGTCACATGCCATGGGTTATTTCGTATTATATAACACCTAATTAATTTCTCTTCATCTGATTGGAGGATTGATCGTCACATGCCATGGGTTATTCAGTACTAACCCACGGTCGTGGGCTAGTATATACTAACCCACGGCGGTGCGTCAGCCATGGGAGTAAGTAAACTCAAATTTTGACCAAAATCTATGATTTAGGAAGTAAGGTGTTATATAAAACAAATAATGAATGTTTTCCATTCATGCGATAGTATGAATAATTTCATTCGTTGAAAGACGTTCTATTCAACTCAGCTTCGCCTCGTTGAATAGATCATTTAATCTTTCAACTCATGAAATTATTCATACTATCGCACTCATAAACATTCATTATTCGTATACTATTGCACAGCCGTGGGTTAGTACCATATATACTAACGCACGGCGGTGAAGTCATCCATGGGGGTACGTAAGAACAAATTTTGACCAAAATCTATGATTTAGGAAGTTAGGTGTTATATAAAACAAATAATGAATGTTTTCCATTCGTGCGAAAGTATGAATAATTTCAGTTGTTGAAAGGTTGAACGTTCTATTCAACTCGGCTTCGCTTCATTGAATAGATCATTCAGTCTTTCAACTCATGAAATTATTCATACTATCGCACTCATAAACATTCATTATTTGTATACTAAATCATAGGCTACTATGTACTGGTGTTCTATTTACATGTTGTAAAATAAGGGGACTTGTAGTCAGAGAAGAAAATAATGTAACATTTGAATTAAATGTATGACAAGAAACATCAGTTGGGTAGTATCACCATTTTTAGGCAAATTTTACCAAAACAGAAAAAAAGGATATCCTTCCTTGAAAACCAATTATTGGTCAAAAACTACTAAAAGAAACTTGAAAGTCTACACCTACCTGGCATCTTTGGATTCTGGTAAAATTCTTGGAAATATTTTAAACCAGGGCAGCGATGGAGAGGACCACAGCATTACACTCTGTTTCAGCCTTTGACGTAAAAGGGAATCCTGTTGGTGAAAAGCAGGAACAAAACACTCACAAAACTCTTCTTAAGAACAAGTCAAAAAGTTGGAAAACCTTGGGATATTTCAAGAGCTAAATCAGCTCTCTTCATAAGCTACAATCTTGGACAAAACTCGTTGGGACACCCCCTCTCCCCCTTACAATGTTGACCACATTTATCCTGTTCACGGCATGCAGTCACTCTTTCTGCACAACATTGGGAGGGGGAGCGGGGGTTCCATGTAAACCTGGGAACCGTGATTCAAGAATATTATGACAAAGTGTCCCAACAGTTTTGTCCAAGACTGTCTGAGAATTTTTGAGAAGTTAGAACTACTCGCGGCACACAGTAGAAAGTGTTTCTTTGTGCTGGGATGATTCGCCAAAGGGTGTATTTTTTCTTTGGATAAGAGGACAATAACAGAGAATAATCAGCATATTCTGGGTCCATATTGAAGTGCTTGTTAATATGATACTATTGAGGTTGAAAGCATTGAGGAGGGAGCTGAAACTATACAGAAAATATGCCATACATGCCGACTTGACGAGACCGGCAGTGAAGGCTAAGCTAACCAAACAGTCTACCACCTGTTTTGAGGGCAAATTTGAAGGCAAAACATGAAACAATTGCTTCAGTTAAAAGGAGGCATGGTAGATATATTATCATCTTCATGTAGCATGAAAAATGCAGTCACAGATGTTGAATTTGCTTCAAAATATGTCTTAAACCAGCCCTAACTAACGATCTACCAGCATTGTAATAGAAAGCTTGGCTTGCAGTTCTGACTTTTAACAGTTCATGTTAGATCATGGCGCTCTTTCAGTTAAACTCTCATCCTCTTTGCAATAGGAGTGAGACTCTTCTATCCATAGAGGAAATTGTTTTGTTTCCGGGTTACAATTTAAGAAGAGTTATCATCCTCCTTTTAATTTGCTAAAAATACAATGCCGTGGCTGCCATAGACGTGAAGTTGTTACAGAACGTAAACATTTCTGCCTGGCATTCCCTGTGAATACCCGAAACAGTCTATTCATTATGATCGCCCTAATCAACAATAAATCAGTATAAACAAATTGACAAAACAACCCAATAAATCAATTCAAATACAACTTTCATTAGGCTAAAATCCTCAGGCCTATAAGCCTCCGAAAAGACTTTTCCGAATACGTCTGCTCGAAAAATTAACCCCTTTTCTATTCCATTTGTTCTCGTAAATGGCTCCCTTGGAGCTCAGACAATCTTCGACAAAACTTGCTGGGACACCCCCACTCCCCCTTACAATGTTGGCCACGTTTATCCTGTTCACGTCATGCAGTCACTCTTTCTGCCCAACATTGGGAGGGTGAGCGGGGGTTCCATGTAAACCTGGGAACTGTGATTCAAGAATATCATGACAAAGTGTCCCAACAGTTTTGTCCAAGATTGTAGATGGTGCACTGAACTGCTTGAGCTGATGCATTGATCTCTGTTGGACATAATAGAGGCGTACCTTTTTCATTCATAGGAATTAAAACCACTCTTTGGTTGGTGGTGAGTTAAGACATGGCTCAAGCAATCGAGTGCCTTATCAGGCTGATGAAGAGAACAGACAAAACTCTTGAAATGTCCCAAGTGTTTTTCACCTATTAGACTTGTTCTCAAAAATGTTTTGTCAATGGAACATTACAGTCCTGACGAACTTACGTAACAGTACACAAAACATGCTAATATGTATAAGACTGGTCTGAAGATTTAAATGCACCAGAAAAGCAATCTGAGTTACTTTATACTGCATCTGTTCACTACTGCACAACCAAGCCTAATAAAGAAGGGGCCTCCAAACTGTAAAATTTTACTTATTTGGGGGTCTACAGTAAATAATAGTTCAGCACTTTCTTAAAATTACCAAAATGTCCTTTTGGTTAACAGGCAAATTATAATCTGACACAATGGCCGTGGTAGTAGGCTGTCAAAGAGCGGATTTGTCACAGCCAGGAAACAATCCATCTTTTGACAACCTACTGCACATCAATTCATTGATGGGATTGCTCCAAAGTTAGGTACCAACCTCCGATGAAGATTCTTCTGACAGCAAGTCTTGATCTGAAAGTCTTCCCTGAACAAAATTTGTGAGACCACGACCCTCTTCAGCTGAGCTGATCCGACTGCTCCAGTCAAAGGGGATTTGTGAAGTGAATCGTATACGTGTGTGAAGGCACCAGTCAACTGGAGAGTCTGGGCTTTGTTGAACAACTTCATTTGATACAGACTGCTCTTCCTGCAAAGATGAATAAGTCAAAGCAATTACACAGCTTATGTTGTCTTTTGTTTTAGTTGAGTCAAGTCAGAATGGCAGCTCCCTGGTTTAGTGAACTATTTCAGGTCTTAAGGGGATTACGGGGAGAACAGGTAAAGCAAGAGGCACAGTTCTGATCAGATGTTCGTTCTTTGCCCACTCATCTAACTATACTTTTGCACACTCTTCCACCAATACAGAGGCATACACCGCCTGCTGACTGACATGCAGACTAACTTCAAGGGCAAAAAATCTTTCCCAGAACAGATAAAATTCTCCTGACTAAGTTTATTTCTAGCCAATCCTCCAATTTCAGAAAGAATACCTGTGAAGTGCACCTTCCAGACAAAGCAAAAGCCTGTACTGAGTTTTAATTGCTCAAGGCCCTATCCACAAGCTATGTGTAAGTCATCAACGATAGACAAATCATGGTGATGCTATTGTTTTCATTTATGTCAATCAGAGAGCAGTCACCAGTTGTATTAAGAACTACGGGGCAGTTCCTATAAAATATGTTTGGGGATGCCATAGATCCTTCAAGTAACCAGTTCTGAGGCTGAGTGGATAAAGGCAGTGGCATTTGGAGTGATGAAGCTTAGCAACCGTGAGGTTCAGGGTTCTATCTTCAGCCGGGGCAAAGTAATGTGGGTTTTTCATCCAAGAGCAATCTACAGTATTCCCATCTGAACTGGCCATTCAAATTGAAAAAACAAAACTTGACCTAAATTGTTGAGTTACAGTAGTTAGCCACCCGACATGAAGCCATAGGCTTCTCCCACATTTGTGGTCGCTTAGCGTCATAAAATAACTGCCCTTCAAGGCCTGAATTATTAATTATGAATTTAATTGAACACTTACAGTACAGTGCATACCAGATATGGTAAAGCAAGGGTGTGTACTTCTGTGATATGCATCAGAGGAGGTGGGTAATTCCATAAATTAGGGTACAAAATGCTTTAAATAGGAACTGTCTTACCATTTCTATCATGAATAGAAATTTACTTAGGGTGCCTTTAACCCGATCATCAACATATGAATTAAAACATTTTGATTATGCTGCTGCCACATTATGGAATAACTTACCTCAGGATATACAGTATGCAATATTAATATAGATATTATGCAATTCAAGAAATTACTGGAAACACTGTTTTTCAGAGCTGCCAACAAGGATTAATGTATTTATTATTCTACCTGCTTTTAATCTTGCGCATACTTAATTCTTGAGTTATTATTGTATTTTAGCCATAATCTTTCTATTTAATTTTCTTCCATTTCTATCTTATATTTTCTCTACCATCTTAACTTTTATAACCTTTTAACTACCATACTTTTACCATATTTTTATCTTTGTTTTGTAAAGCACCTTAGAGCAATTTTTAATTGAATGGGGCGCTATACAAATTATTGTGTAATAATAATAATAATTTTAATCCACATGGTCATTGCTGTTTATTTTGCCATCATTAATAAGTTAATTACATAGTTCACACAAAATTTGCATTGTGGAAATAAATCTTCCCAATTCTGATGAAAAATGAGCCAAAACTAGGACTTTTTTGGGCAAAAATTATGATTATGACATGAAGAGTTACCATTTAAAAAGCTAGATTTTCCCTTCATTTTAGGCTTTCCTTGTTCAGTTTTTGCAACAAAATTGTTGAAGACATATCAATTGTGACGAAAAAACATCTGCTTTAGGGCAAGGTCAAGGGGAATGTAACATTTGGGTCAAAACATAAAGTTCATAGAACATAGTCATATGAGGTATGTCTGGATAGCTAATAAGGTGAATTTTAACATGATGTTTACAGAACAAAAATATTCCAGCTCATTCAAAAGTTATGTGCAATTGAATTTAGTATTGACTTTTGGCTTTTTTACCAGAAATGCCACAGATTTATAGGGATATTTTCAAAATCACTTTTTTCCTCATATGAAAATGATTTAGAAACAAAACCTTTTGACAATGGTAGTCACAGTTAATACCAAGCACACTATGGCCACATTTCCTACTCAATGTGTTTAACTTGTTAATTAGCAGTTATCACTTATTGCCTAATTTGTCCCTCCGTTACCAAAAAGTGCATATTTTTTCTATTTCTCAGTTATCCAATGAAAGAAAAATTTATAATTTTGTATAAAACAGGTTCTAGGGATATACCTTTACACCAATGTCAGATCATGTTCTTTGGCTCCTTTTACACTTGAAAAAACAACAATGAAACAGGTGTCCCTCCGTTACCGGTAACAGAGGGACAAGTGTGTAATGCTCAGAACTGTGCATAGATTGCTGGTTTCTTACAGTAAGCAGTATGGTGCCAGTTTTCTTGGAATTATGCACTTGTTGGTAAGCCATGCTGCAGCCAAAGTAGAAGTTTTCAATCGTTCGTCAGATATCAGTGGATGGTAACAGGTCAATGCTGTGTGCAGTGACTGTAAGCAGCAATCATCTAGTACAGTATTGTCAAGGAATGCCAAAACCAGCACTGAGAAACCCAAAATTGCCATATCAAGTGTTAATGGTTGTGAGGTAGACAACTAGAGACTTAAAATTGCTTCTACCATATTTGCTATGTAGACAGTCTTCCAAAATTCAGTCCCAAATACAAAGAAACCCTTTAATTTCACCTGTTAAACATCATGAAAATATATCAGACTGATTTGAACATCCTAAAGTACAGTAAAGTACATTAGTTACACATACAGTATTTGCACCATCTAACACACAGGTATGCCAAAAGTCTTTAACAAATTTGTAGGACAACCAAAATACTACCAGGGAAAATACACTAAATACTGGGAAGTTGGTTGTGTTTTGTACAGCCATTTATTTTACTACAAATCATACCGGTACACTGTGTAAATGATACTTTAATAGTAAGGATTTTCTGCTAAAACTTTCCCCTTCCTTTGTCTAATTTAGCAGCAGCTTGCTGACAAGGGTTAATTAAACTAGCATAAATATATGCAATGTTTGCAGACATGTTAATCTTTAAGCGTCACAATTATGTGGGATATTGTTTAATGTTAGAGAAGATACCTGTAAGCATAAGTTTCTTCAACTTACTGGATACAACTTTCCTTTCACAGTATTCATCACAAAAAAAGTAATATCTTGCATTTTTAGAAGTGCATTCCTTAAAAAAAGGAACTTTATTATAGGTCTATATTTTACAATTGTTTTTGCAGTTGAATGTGACTGTATTATTTTATAATCATGTCTTCATCATATAATGTATGTTATGTCTTTGGTGGAGAAATAAACCCTTAATAGTTACTGTAAAGTCCAGTACCAATGAATGTCTAACTACTGTAACCTGCTTTAGTTAAAAATGTCTTGATGGAAGTTCAGCTTTTTAAAAGCTTCAGTGGCTCTTGTGGCTTGCTTTTTCATGATCACCAGGAATGCAAAGTTGTTGTAATGAATGCAAGTGTGAGCTGTCATTCAAGACAGTGGTACTTTCTTGCTATAACTGTACTGTGGGGGCTTCTAAAAAGTCTTCTGTTTAATATGAACTGAAGAGTATGAAACTTCTTATTCACAGACCTACTGTACATATGTGTAGAATCTCATTTATAGTGTAATGGTTTTTCACTGTATTTTAATTAAGTAGGCCTACAGTGTGCTGTGTCTGTCATGATGTGGTTTTTGGTAATTCTTCTTTTTCTTTCTTTCTCAGTTCTCTTCAAAGGCACTGAAAATGATGTCCAAATTTAAGTTGTTAGGACCTGTATGAATGAATATATTGATATTAACTTCTTTAGCTGCCAAAACAGGTTTAATTGTCCCTCCATTACCATGAAAAAATGGGTCTCAATTGGTAATATGGTACATCTTTACCTAGTTTTCTCATGGAAAGTATGAATCAATGTACTAGCCACCTTATGATATATGTTTAATAAATGTTGCTATTTAAGAACCGTGGATTTGACTTCTTTCAAAAAAAGTTTGAAAACACATGTTAATTTTGCATCCTTCCGTTACCATGATGTTTTTGGTACCAAAGTTTCCCCCTAGTAACAGTAATAATAATTTGTAATACAGTAATGAAGAGAGCAAGTCCTTGTCTACATGACCACATAAGAAATTGGGAAAAAGTCTTTCAAATTAAAGCAAAGAGAGATGAAATGTGTAAGGAGTACTGTCAAATGTCCCTCCGTTACCGCTTCACCGTGCCCTTTAATATTCACATATTCTCAACAGCATGATTTGGCAAAAGGAGGTTCCTTGTTTAAACTTTGATGTCCCCCTTTACACGAGGAACATCTGTATCCTTTTTACAATCTAGTGTTGTCTATATAAACTACCCCAATTGTTTTAAGTTTGATGAATTTTTATGTCTGGACATAGCTTTATGCATGAGAAAATTTGTCCAGAAATACTTCAACAAAAAAGCACAAAAAGGAATATTTTCAATTTCCACAAAATGATTTGGTGTCCCCTAAGAAGTTTGTTGGGAATTTTAGAGATTAAAAAACATATTCTCCAAACTTACTATGTTTTACTTTTCTAGCTAAATTATTATGTTTCCATAAGGCTTTTAACATACAATTTGTAGAAGTTTGCCAACTTTTCAAAAACTTGAAATAGCAGTTATTTTCAGTTTGGTGTCCCCTTACCCTCTTTACATGAGAAACCCATGATTTTGCACTGTGAACTTCCTGCAAATGGGACTAACTCGATATCTCTTTCAAATAAATTAGCATACAGTATATAACAAATCAAAAGATTGTGTCTTATAGAAAACGATGATTCGTGAATTTGGGCCTAAAAATGTCATGTCATAGTTTGGTACCCAAATTTATGGAATCACCCATGTTCATACTGACACTAACATCAGTTCACATTTGTACAGCACACAGCCTCCACAAAAAAAGAAAAGAGTGAAGCATGAATTCTTTGAGATTCAAGAATATTTCATCTTTCGTTTCAAATTACCTCCAAAAGTGTTTCTGCATCCTTGATATCTTCAGGTTTAGCAGTTGATTTGATTTGATGATAAACCAATGATGATTCAGCCTTTGTTTCTGTTTGTTCAGATGTCTTTCCATTGTCCTATCAAAACAAGATACAGGAAATGTTTGGATTGTTTTGGATAGTCTTTTGAATACCCTCAAACAATGCTGTACTATCGTACCTAAGAACCATTTTGACACCATAAAGGAACAACTTGCAAATACTGAAATGGTATGACAGAAATATTCTGATGACTCAGTATATAGACCTTATGCATTGATGTCACCCAGGGTTCTGTCCAGGATTCCTGGAGTATACGGGCAGCTCTTTTTCTGGGTCTGTATTACAAAGGTCCAACTGTAAGCTGGGGTCACAGGTCATCCTTTATGCTAATTACCTTTTGAGATACATTTTAAAAGATGACAACTTTCTTTTAAATAAATAAAGAAAAGAAAATATACCACACATGCACATTCACAGTTACCATAGTGAACAAGTGATTTTAAACCATTCATCAAAATGTTAATGATTACAGTCGTGTCTTGGTGAAAGTTCATCGAGATGGGAAACAACACTGCTGGTAAAAACTTTTGTTTACTCTGTTATCAATTATAAGTGCCAGTCACTTCTTGAGCTTAGTGGTGGTCTGCACTTCTGTGTCCTGGTTGGGCCCGACCAGCAGCAGCACATTACTGGTCACCAAGTTTGACATCTGACCATGAACAGCCATGCAAAACCAAATTAACAGATGGAAGAAGACATGAATGGACACATAACGTCATACCCTCTTAAACAGCACCAACATGAAAACTATTACCAAGAGGTCATCCACTTCAAGGTCATCATCATTTTCACAGACCTGCCTCCCCCCCCCCTTTAAAGCAAACAATGTAAAGTGTGAAATATGATGGTTTGTGGACAAAAACCTTTGTCATTTAGTACTTTGAAAAAGCGTACATGCCCCTCCCACTCCCTTCCACTTATGTGCTGTGTGCGTGTTACAATGATGAAGAGGGGAATGATACCACGTTCCTAAAGCAAAATGTGAATGCTGTACTTTGACTGACAATTCATGCTCAAAAGCCTTCCTTTTGAGTTTGGATAACATTTGTTTTGAACTAAGCATTACCACGGTGACTGACAAATCATTTACCTGGTGCAAAAGATTTCCATTTTAGTTGTGGTTAATGGCTCAAATACTAAACTAACATAAAGTCTAAGTACTTATTTTCTAAACACACACTGTGGTGTACAGTAGATGCATGTGCTGATATTTACTGTATCTATAAACCATTCTTGGCAAGCTGTCCTTATGCAAAGTCTTATTTTATTGTAGCTAAAGACTATACAGACTATTAAAGGGGCATTACCTGTTTAAGAAAAGGGAAATACATAACACAGCCTTCTCTGAAGTATTGGAATAACGTTTAAGCAGTCCATCCGAATAATAACGATACTGTAAATAAAGATCCCTCACATAAGTATTTCTTCCAAATATTGTTTGAATTGTTAAAAAAAAACCACAAAAACTATGAAAATCGATAATGCTTGCACTGCAATCTTTATTCCATTCAATTCCACTCCTGGTTGAAAAAACCAATCGGAGTGTTCTAATGTATTAATATGCAAAAGGCAGCACAACGGAAGGTGTTGACGTATATGCCAGCGAATGATCACTGAACACATTATATCTACGCTATAGCTAGCCTTTCTATGTACCTTTTTACGTGTTTTTCGCATGATTCTGAAGGTAGGCTTAAAGAAAATACTAGCATTTTTAAGTCTTAT